>QLPM01000927.1:0-14041 GCA_003314695.1 Albatrellus sp. MG142
GGGGATGGTGTTGCAACGCTAGAGGAGGCTTGCCTTTTGCGGAAACGGAAAGGGGTTGAGGCCGTGGAGCTCGTGGACGAGCCCGAACCGGATACCGAGCTAGAGCTGGAGCCATGGCCAGAGCTCGTTACCGATCCTGTCCTTGAGCTAGTCCTCGACCTGCTGACACTCGGCCTGGAACTCGGCCTGGACCTGGAACTGGAACTCGAGCTAAATGAAGACGGCGATGAGGTCGGAGGCGCTGTTAGAGTCTCAGTTGAAGAAAGGCTAGAGCTGCTCTGTCCTGTTGTGAGCCCCAAAGACGAGCAGGCCAGGAAGGTGATGATAATTGAGAAACGCATGATGGGAGATGAGAAAAGGAGTGAACGAGTGCGCAGCACCTGATTTTGAAGTGGCCAACAGGTTTTGAGATCCACACCGGAATGACGTCCAAGCGGATGCTACTGGCGTGCGGTGTGCCCCTAACCTATAAATCGTGGGACGCGCCTGCCCCACCTCCTGAAACTTTGCCTATGCAACCTTTTGCAAACGGCGCCCGTTGCCCGTCACCGTTTGCGGAGACAAACCTTAGGAGGTGGGGCGGGCCGCTTTGTTTGTTTGAGACGCTGTGCCCGCAGGTGTCCCACGATTTACAGGTTTTTAAGACGGGGAAGGGTGGTCCGAGGGGGAGGAAATCAGTGCTTAAAGAAACGTGGGTGATTGTCAATTTACATTGGTTGGACAAACATTCGAAAGAACTACCAAAGCTACTAACCAAAACTTCCAGTGCTAACTATACGATAGGAAATCCAGTTTCTCGCCGCGTTCTTCCTAGTTCTCGACATGACATGATCAGGTTCCGCATAAGACGGAAGGCACTCACATTTGCATGTTGCCTCCTGTCATGGCAAATGCGATGACGAAGGTAAACACTAGTAGAGCGGAGTGGATGACAAACCCATTACTTTCCAAGTCCGCGATTCTGCGCCGCAGCAGCGCAGCAACACCATCAAACTGGACCATCCATCAGTCATATCCATATCTTCGTGATCAGCTCCAACTTCAAAATATAACCTTAAGGCTTTCATCCAAGTCGCTGAAAGCTTTATGGTTGTATTTTCTATCATTGAAGGTCAGCTACCGCAGAAGCCGATTGTCGGTTGCAACAGAATCGTTTGGTTCCGAAACCCATTACAGAAAAAATTCGGATCATAATCCTTGACATACATATTGCTCGAGATAGCTCATGAGATAGAACATGATGACCACCGTGTTGCACATCAGGGACCCGAACCTAGGCAACACTTTGTGAACAATGCAGCAAGTCGCCATCAATCATGGTGACTATACTCCAGGGCAATTCGTTGCCTCATATCTGGGATGATTGGTTTCTCAGCGATGTATATGGAAGAGAATATACAGAATCGCTTACCTAAATCTACACACCCGGACCACGCCATCTGCTACATGGTTTGGTGAAGCTGACACTACTTTGCCGTAGGTTGTTGCAGAGCAGACCTCTGCGTCACTCTGTCTATAAGAGCCGCATCGGCCGCATTAGCTGCCGGAATTTCTAACTTATTAGTGCCTTCCTTCCGTGCTACTCGTGTTCTCCCCTTGAAGCCGATGTAGTATATTCGAGAGACGTCGCCACCAACAGAATCAGTCTATATCGTACATGGTTTCATGTTTGCACATAAGGAGCTGAGGAGTCAATAAGACGCACAAATAGCAGAGAAAGGGTGTTAACACTTGAGAACGCAGCTGCTCGAATAGGATACTCGACCACAGTTGCTTCCCCTTCCAGAAGAGATATGTCCAATGTTGGTTTGGTACTCTCAGCTTCTAAGAAATCGACGATGTTCGGATGATTGGCATAGATCCGAAGATGTCCAGGGGTAGTCTCTCCTCTGCCTACAGGTGAATGGTGAGCGTATATTGTTGTATTCGTCGTGGGATCTTACCCAGCTTCAACAGGAGCGACTGCAGTTGTACGCTTTGTGAGAACGGTATGTGGACAATGATCTAGAGAAAAATCTTTGTCCGGTCAGACTGTCCTGTCCTACTGTCCTGATACAATGTAAACCGACCTGATCATCTACATTAGAGTCTGCGAACTTATCGGTGCTTTCGCGCTCATTCCAAGGCTTGATAAGTTCCTTTGCATTCTCCGGGACAACCAGGTTGAGACCATGTACACTGGGTCTTCGGCTAAACCACCAACTTCAAATCTGTCGTGGAAATGGAGGCTCACTTGTCTTTGTCGATGACGCCGTAGAGGTAGTTCGAATTGCTTCCAGTCAACTGAGTATTGGAGTGAATTTCTGAGTCGGCATCCGGAGGGAATGACGACATGAAGTCGTAGGCCTTGGGACACGGGGAACGGTTCGACCTAATCGCGATGCGTAGTGCGCAACTACTAGCGAGTGCCAAACACCGGACAACAACGGCAAATTGCCTAATTCGGGCTGAGCGCGCCCTTGGACGACAACTCACGATGAGCAGCCTGCGCAGGCTGGCCGCCTCTCACCGCCCCCGCCCCCGCGTTGCGCGGCCATCAGTTTTGGCTTATGTTCGCTTCAACTCAAACTCGGTGTCCCAGTCACATGCAGGAGCCGAGATCGAGGCCACTCCGAGACGGCCCTCGCGCTTCAGATACAATCTACCATTCCCTGACCTGAGCGCATCCGAGCCGCTGTATGACCAGGAATCCTCCATGGAGGTTCCTCCCTCCAATCGTTCCCCATATCGCTCAAAAGTCGTTGTTCGCAATGACCCTTCCATGTTCCTCGCACAAAAAGAGATGTACCCTCACACATACCAGTCGCCAGCAGTCCCTGCAGGCGAAGAAGGCGCAGAGCAGTCAGCAGAGGCTGCCAAATCGGAGGGCCGGCAGAAACGGGTTTCCCCCCATCATCCACTAACCCAAAAGGAAGTTAGCGGGCTATACAAGTCTACTCTGATGATACGATCGGTGAAGCAGCAGACAGGGAAGGGAAAGATTGCCAGGTTCTATGCGCTTGTCGTGGTAGGGAATGGCGATGGTCTGGTGGGCCATGGCGAAGCCAAGGACTTCGAAGTTGGGCTTGCGATGGAAAAGGCTCACCTTGAAGCTCTCCGGAACATGGACTATGTCTCCCGTTTCGAACAACGCACTATTTGGACCGAGACCGAGAGCAAGATGGGCGCAACGCGTATCATCCTACGACCTCGTCCTGTTGGTTTCGGCCTGCACTGCAATCCAAAGATTCACGAGGTGCTCAAGGCCGTGGGCATCAAGGACATCAGTGCAAAGGTGTGGGGGAGCCGCAATCCAATAAACGTCATCAAGCTGTTGTTCAGGATGCTGCACGCAGGCAATGCGCCTTTGGCTATGGGAGATGGGATAGGCGGGAAGGGGCGTAAGCTGGACAAGGGTTCGGGGCTAAAATCGAGACAGGAGGTTGAGCGTGAACGAGGTAGGAAGCTACTGAACCTTTGGACGCGGTAACATCACCCATCTTCCGATATACATACAACATCCTGCCCTGCTTCTATTGCTAGATATGTCATCATTTTAGTGCTTCTAGTGTCGAGTCAGGTGAAATTAATTTGAGATGGGGGAACAGACCTCACGAGGTCATCTTGCATTGTGGAAGTATGAGTACAGGATGTACGCCTGGCACAATACATACGTGATTGAAAAGATGCTCTACGTAGCCCGAATTGCAATGGTATGGTACAGAACATACAGAGACGTTATGCAGGGTAAGGGGGAAAGGTCGTGAATCGACGTGAATACAGGTGTTTTGAGATAGAATGAATGGCTAGGTATGGTAGAAAGATGAGAAATGGATAAATACAGTAAAAGAGTGGTCAAGCGCAGGCGCAATGGTCTACAAAGCGTTTGCAACCGAAAAAAGCTTACTCGAGAAAAGCCAATTTCGGGCTGACCGCAGCGGCTGTCGCCGGCGGCGGCGAGCAGAACCACTCTGATCCTGCGATAAGTGGTCGCCATCCGATAGTGCTGCATTAGATGTTTCAGCAGACGGAGCTGCTGCAGATGGCGTGACATGAGGGACATCCCCCTTCCCCGTTCGCGCCTTGCGCGCGGTTGGTGGTGGTGAGGGAGTAGAGCGGGGAAACGCAAACTTTATTGGGTTGAAGAAACTCGACGAGCGAGGCTTTGTTTTATCGCGCAAAACGGAGGCTTGTGGGGGGACAAAAGTAGTGGTCGCTGGGCTAGACAACAAGGCGACCATAGGGAAAGGAACTAAGCGTGTTTGAGGTTGGGAGGGTAGAGTGGGTGATGAATAATGTTCTCGCCACGGTCCAGTGTCTTTAGGCTGGCGGGTGGTGGTTGGCTCCGGAGCAGCGCCGAACTCAGACGTTGGGATGCCTGTCGCAACAGTCTGAGAGGGGGGTGTGGGGGAGGGGTCCATCCAACTCATCGAATCGTGCAGATGGTCGTCGTCGTCGTCGTCACCAAAGCTGCTCATTCCCACCTCGATCGGTGAGTCAGTAAAGATGGGTTTTGAGATAGATAGAGACCCTGGGGCAAAGAATGAGGAGGCACAAGTGCCTACGCTCTCCAGAGCGGTATGCATCGTCGAAGAATCCGCAGAGCGCATGATGACACTGTCATTGTATACTTCGCTGTTTGTGTCAAGTGTCAAGACTTGAGAGGGGAATCTCTCAGATCCCTCAACGAAAGTTGCGCCGTCGCCAGCACGAGAAGAAAAGTACGGGTCCGACAACGCAGGAGAATACATAGATAGCGTCGAGGATGGTGTACGAATATCGTTGTATAATTTGTAGCCGGTCGATGGCGAGGGAGAGGGGGACCTAGAACGTAGTTCCGTATCCGCTTTCCATGGTGTTCGCGAGGTGGTGAAGTTAGTCCACGAAGATTCAACCTCGGACTGCGCTGCGAAGACCATATCGGGGACGGAATCATTGCTCCAGGTCGACTTTGGTTCTTCTGGTTCCTCCGGTCTAGGCAGATCGTAAGGCTCTTCTTCAGGGCTAGAACCACCAGTGATATCGATCCCAGCCTCCCATGAGCAACGAGCCATACTGCCCTCGAATACGACATCTTCCGCATAAAAGGTCTTCACGCTTTTGATCGCATGCCGCAGCTCCTGAAGAGTAATTCGACTACGCCAATTCACGTCAAGCGTCTGGAGGAGGATTTCATTGACCTCAGCAGAGATAGGGAGAACATTGGGAAGAAAATTCGTCGGATCCTGGAGGTAAGCGTGGAAAGTCGGGTCCGATGGCGACGCTGATTTCCAAGGATTTCTTCCCGTAATGAGATTGAGAAGGATGATACCAAGCGACCAGATGTCGTTGAAGGGGGGTGAGTACGTCCCAGACGGCGCAAATATGCCGCCTTGACATTCTAACGGAAGGATGAGAACTGCCACATTCCAAAAAGAAAATCGATGACGTACCTGGACTCATGTGGTACACGCTACCTGTGCGAAACTCTTCGCTGACCCTCTCTGTTGTCGCGAGGCCGAAATCTGTGATAGCCAAGCGCAGCCCCCCGTTGAAACAGAGAACGTTCTCCGGTTTTAGATCTCGGTGATAGATACCAAGTGAATGACAGAAATCGACAGCGTCCAGCAACTGAAGGAAAACATGCTTAATGAGGCCGTCATGCCCTAGATAACGACGCTTGTGGAGTATTTGAGAAAAAAGGTCCCCATCTGGGCAGTAGTCCATAACAATGAAGGTGCAGCCATCCTCTTCAATGACACGATGGAGAGTTACGACGTGAGGATGAACGGAAGCAAGTTGATGAAGCGTGATCTCTTGGATGTGAAGGCGTCTTTGCCGGCTAGAGTTGCGCATGTGTGCTTGGATGAGACATTTCACCGCAAAGGAAGGCGGGTCAGGGGAAAGAGAACGAGTGTCGATAGCTCGATAGACGACGCCGTAGCCACCATATCCGAGAATTGACACGAGCTGGAGCGCTCCATTGTCGATGAAGGACCCTAGGGCAGGGGGTCGGGGACAGGAGGAATTCGACATACCGCGCAGACTCGCTCTGTCGCAGGTAGGGATGATGGGGGGATGACCGTAGGAGACGAGAGAGTATGCACTAAAAGGGTCTGAAGAAAGGAGGATACGAAGAGGGACGTCGACTTTACGTGGCCCCAACGTGATGATAGGCCTGCTAGGGCGTGCATAGAACATGAGTTCACCACGTTTATTCAACGGGTACGTTGAAATGCGCGGAAGAGTGCGCCAGTAAACGTTGTCCATGGGCTGGGGTGATCGTTAAAGGAAAGATCGAAACCCATCTATTTGTACCACAGGGGTGCGGTAGACATTTGGACGACAAAAAATGTTTCACACTTTGCGATATTTCTGGCACCCACACCACGCTTCCAAGAAGCACCCTTATCGCATGTTAATTGCCGAAGAGTGCATATCAGAACCTTGCTATGACGCTCATAAAAGGTACACGAAGTACGCACCAGTTTGACCATTGCCCTCCATCACGCCTTTGCTGACCATAGAGAATTGCACTTGACTGGACAGCTGCAGGGGAGCGGTACTTCGGATCTCTCGGATCTCTCGGATCTCGATGCTTAAAACGGGGTTTTCGACGGAGGAACGCGGTGGCTATTCAATTCAGTGGTTGTATCCGCGAAGGGTAGGAATCCCACCTGCCTTACTTAGAAAATGTCTCAGATCGTCAAGCTACGCCTGGCTACTGTATGTCCGAACATGGACTGTATCAGAGATAATACTGAGGATGGTCTAGACTAGTCTCCTATTATTGGGCGGTGAAATAGAAGTACACTTATACCACAATCCAAGAGAGTCTTAAGGGACTTTGACGCAAAGTCACCGGTTTTGAATTTCAAAGTGCAGTAGACATCCGAACTCCCTTTGACCTTCCCGTAGAAGTCAGGTGGGAGGAGGGTGTTGCTTATCCAGTGTCATGGCGTTGACCACATTTGACAGTAAGATCTGGAATTTGATCTTCCGCTCTCCATCAGTGTCATGATAAGAACGACTAAATTCGCGTACGGTGTATTGCCAAGATAGAGTGACTCAACGTGCTGCACATATCGGTGATCTTCAGGGACGCTGTTCAAAATACCGTCGTCTTTTACTTTGATGGCCAAATATGTGAACGACGACGACCATGGGAAGCTCATCAATGCTTCATACTTCTCGGTAAGAGAAAATTCTGAGTATTCGTTAATACACCAGCACTGGCCCAAGGCCCGTAAGAGCGGCGGATTGTGTATCAACCCCAGGTACAGGAGCACGTAACGGATCACCAATGAGGCGGCAATCATGGGATGAAGAGTCGAGAGCGTGTCCAATGACTTTTAGTGCTTTTCAAGTTCGGACGGCAGCATCGGGGAGGGCTCGGCACTGATTCGGCGCGGCGCAGCCGAGTTGTGAATGGCACGTGATGAGAATTCTCGCGTCGCGTCGCTGCTGACGTAAGAAAGGGTTCGGTGGCGGAGTTCCAAAGCCACTAAGTTCAATAGTCCTCGTGTTTTCATCGACAAATTCCATCGCGTCCTCTCTCGTTGTCGCCTTCCACAGCCTGGGAGGGGTACATTACCGTTCATTTCAGTATCTACCGCCTTCCCCTCCGTCCTCCCCTTCCTCTCCATTTTTACTTTTGCTCCCCGTCGAGTGGCGTGATGGTTACACGTAGCTTTGTTGTTTTCCAGGATGAGCCTCCCTCCCCACATTCCGAGAAAGAGCCTCAGCATTTAGAATCCCTTCCCTCTCCCTCTCCTGAGTCTTCTGGTCTTCCACCGACGTCCCTTTCAACCTCCGAAAAGGAGAATTTACATCCTGTCACGGGCGCTCGACCTGGACCATGTGTTGATCGGCAAACGAAGAAACGGAAGAACAGTGTCCTCGCGACGAAGCTGCACGTTCCCCCAGCCACGAAGAAACAGAAGGAGTCAAACCCGGTTGTTAAGAAGAAGAAACCTGCCGTACCGACAACGACGGCTACCAAAGGTAAACTTGTCATCAGCAGGAAGGACAGTAGGCCTTTGGTCTCAAAAAGGGCTGGAACGAAGGGGCCGACTTTGCGCAAATTAGTAGAGTTGCCAAAGGTCACCGAGGAGGTCCATGACGAAGCGCAAAAGCATGAGACAGGACCTGAGGTAGAGAAGGCGCAGCAAGCATCTTCTCAGGCACAAGTCAACTCCAAATGCTATGAATTGACTGTTACTCCATTGGCCGATGTATCGACAGCATTCGATGAGCCTCTATCGGAAGCTGCCAATATTGAGGCCGCTGAAGGTACTTCAGTTAATGTAAGCTTCTTGTCATTGGACTGAACACTCGCTGAACACTGTTGGCAGCAGGATCGCAGAGGTGGCTCCTCTTCGCCCACTACTCTCACAGCTCCAGCTACCCCCAAAAAGCTTGTGGCTTCCGCCACCGAGCCACTCTTGTTCTCCACTCCAGAACGCAAGCGCATATACTCTGCATTCACATTCTCATCACCCTCGCCATCCTCAAAGCGTTTCACCGCTTCTCGTGTCGTTGGTTCGGACATGTTCGGCGATATCGAATTCAAGCCTACCTGTTAATGTACTTCCACAACTGACTACTGACACGATCCTCTCTTGGAGATACCTCCAATGCTAGTGAACCCTCCATCGTCGTGCTTCTGTTTATCTATCCTCATCTGCCTGCCATCAGAGCGCACTATACTACGCGACACTTAACTCTCATTGTCAGAACTCACGTGGTTTCACAATGCCTCGTTGACATTGCATTCTCCGCTGGTACTGTTGCTCACATTATTGTCTAACCTTCCCTGTTTATATGGTATCTAGTTAATTGGTTGACCTGGCATCTGTCATTCCCTGCGAGTTTCCATTGTCTCCGTTATCGTGGCATTTCTCACCTGTCACCAGCCTGTTTTCCGTAACTTCCGCACACTTGTTACCGGATACCGCACCACATGTGTATTTCATAACGTTACTCTTCTTCTGCCCCAGCATTGAATTTTCCCTTTGTGGTGGTGTCTATGTCCAGCTTGTGTGAGATGATCAAGATGTTTGAAATATGCCGTAATGAAACAAGGTGGGTGAGCATAGGTGAGTATTCGCACTACCATTTTCTTTCTTCCTTTCCATTGATTAATATTGTGCCGTTATCAGCACAGTACAACTATGTGCGAGACAAGCGCTCTTGATAACGGCAGAGTGATTCTTTCGAAATATTAATCGACGAAGCCTTCGTCAGCGTTTCGTCGCTCATTTTTATACTTTTCCAAGCCGGGATGTTCGCTATCATTGGCTCACCCCTTATCTGTGGAGATTTGCTCTCTTATCTTTGAGTTCGTGATACGCGAAGGGTGAAAGGTGTTAAAAAGCGACGAGAACGAGTATCTTCGGCGTATCCGCATCGTGGGCCGTGGCCTAGTACGCAGTTTCCGATGTGCTTCGCCGGGCTGGTTTCTTTTCTGGAAGTGCCTCATGATGAGTCGCTGCATTGGACACAGCTTTTCTTGACGGTCAGTATTATATGTTTTTGATGTAAATCAATTGCGACTCGTTGCAGAGCGAGGATCTACTACCTGTTGATGCAGAGAAACGAACATGGGGCGCCACGAACTTCACTGCATTGTGAGAACATTCTTAGTTATTGGGCTGTCTCGGTCGAAGCTGACGCTACTAACAGCTGGATTGCAGATAGCTTTAACGTGAATACGTGCGTGGTATCTCTACAACCATTTTCTCGACAGTTTATAGAGCACCGTATAGATGGATGATTGTCTCGTCTATGATTCAACTGGGTTTGTCTTGGTGGCAAGCTTGGATCTGCGTTTGGCTTGGCTACGGGATTGTTGCGCCCTTCGTCGTAGCAAACGCAAGACCCGGTGCTATACATCATATCACCTTCCCTGTCGTTGCGCGGGCAAGTTTCGGGGTATGGGGTAGCATATGGTGTGTTTTCAATCGTGGAGCAATGGCGTGGTGAGCTTTGCAGAAAAGAGGATATTGCAGCTTAAAATGACCCCTGTCTTAGCGTCTGGTACGGCGTCCAAGCCAGCATCGGGGGCAACTGCATGAAAGTCATGTTAAGGGCAATGTGGCCCAGTGTTAACAATATCCGTGTGGAATTTCGTTGAACTGCCATGAGACTGATTCTGATGCATGTCCAGCGAACTCGATGCCTGCATCTTCCGGGACCAATACTCGGGATTTCATGTGCTTCTTCCTGTTCTGGCTGATATCATTACCTGCCATCTGGTTCCCGATACACAAAATGTGAGCGCAGATCGTAATACTCCATTGTTGCATAATGACCTCCAGGTCTTTTGCAGTCGACACCTATTTACGCTGAAGGCGGTCGTGACCCCGACCGCTGGCATTATATTCTTCATATGGTGCATCGTGAAGGCTCATGGTGTAGGCCCGATTGTCCACCAGCCATCGACAGTGCACGGCAGTGAACTTGGGTGGGCGATGGTGTCCAGTCTCATGTCTTGCATCAGCAACATGGCGACGATTGTCACGTTTGTGGCTCCCTTCTGCAGAGATCCCGCGAACTGACTCAATGGTCAGGAATGCACCTGATTTTGCCTCGCGCGCCACGCGACCGTCCGCTACCGTCCTTCCTCAGCTTATCGCCATTCCCTTGACATTCGCGCTTGTCAGCTTCATAGGTATCATTGTCAGCTCATCGTCGCAGGTCCTCTATGGCGAGCCAATCTGGTCTCCTGTCGACCTTTTGGATAGGTTCCTGGACGGTAGCCCGTCTAGTGCAACAAGATTTGGTGTAAGTGCTTCAAGTAACTGCGTGCATACAGCCAGCGTGCGAGCTAATACTAAAGGCAATGTAACCGTAGGTTTGGTTCATCTCGGCTGCATTCATAATTGCGCAGGTATGCACGACATCCATATGTTTATTTCGATTAGCATGCTGACGTTGATCCATAGATAGGGTAAGGGCATTCGTCAACAGTAAACTTTTCGTCTTCTTATCGGCAGATCGCAACTCATAGCACCAATATATCTGCTAACTCCATATCGGCGGGATGTGATCTGACTGCGTTATTTCCCCGCTTTATCGTTCGTAATTTCTGTTGGCGCACTGGAGTGCCATGTAACGTTTTGAATAGAACATACGCCGGGGCGGCTATGTTGCCGCCTTCGTTGGTTTGTGCATGCTCCCGTGGAATCTGCTGAAGAGCAGCAACAGCTTCACGTCATATTTATCGGCGTATTCTGTCTTCCTTAGTTCAGTTGCAGGAGTGATGGTAAACAATCTCCGTTTTACTTTAGACGACCGCGCATTGAACGAGCGATATGGTTCTAGACGACAGAGTACTTTTTGATAAGACGAGGACGCTATCGCGTCATGGATCTATATACCACCCGGCGAGATGGATGGTACTGGTACACGTTTGGAATCAATTTCAGGTACGGTTATTTTTCGTATTCCTGGACTCTGACAGTTCTGATATGACTTTGGTGAACAGAGCCTACGCCGCTTACATTGCGGGTATCTCGATCAATGTCGTTGGATTTGCAGGAGCGAGTGCGCCGCTCTTCCCGTATTTATTGTCTTTTCTAGTTGCTGACCTATCATGTCATTGCATAGCTGGGCGTCCGGTCCCAATTGCCGCAACACGTATCTACGAAATATCTTTCTTTACAGGATTTGGTGTTTCGGCACTATTGTACTACCTGTTAAATGTACTATTTCCCGTGCCGGGGTTCTCGAAGAAATTCAAAGAGGTCGATCTGTCCACGACGGATACGGATGACAGGCGGAGCCACACCGTTGGGGAATTGGCGGAGCGCTCAAAAGGTGATGACGCATGTGACGAGTAGCCATATACTTTACACCCTTGATGGGAGATATGTAGGCTTTATAAATGCGCGTAATGCAGGTGAATATACCAGTAGAACAAATCTGAAACACGACATGACAGATAACTAGATCTACAACTTATGTGACGACGACCAGAAATCAGCTGTGACCCGCCGACCGCTTCCCTTTGGTGTCCTCAGCGTAATTCTCATAAAAATTATTCTCGTTTCTCTCTGCTGAAGAAATGTCGCCGTCCCCGTGCTTCCGTCCTGGGCCATCCCAGAAATGGTACGCCTGGCTATGGACCCCATATGAAGCAGGGACAACTTCGAGCAAGTCACCACGAGCAACCTCGATGGCAGGGATTTCGGACGCCGGAAGTCCGATGAGATACGCAAGCATGCATCGGATGACGGAGGCATGGCCAATAATGAGAAGGTCTTCTTGCTCACGTTCAAGCTCAATGAGAGTAGGATCCAAGCGGACTGTGAATGATGCATCAACGCATCAACATCAGACCAGGGTGCAATGACGCAAAGACTACTTGCCACTAAGATCGTGGTAGCTCTCCGCCCGAGGCGCGCGGAATGCGTACGGGTCCTTCGCGAAACGTTCCCATTCTTCTGCGTAGTACTGTCGCGCCTGGTCCGGCGTGAGCCCGTCCCATACTCCAGGATTAATCTCAGACATTTGCGGTTTCTCGATGACTTTGACATTGATTTGGGGCCCTCCGGGCCGCTTGGGATCCGCTGCTGCTATGAATGGCCAAGCGGTGTGGTGTGCTCGGCGTCTGGCGGATGTCCAGATCTTCAACAAGCGAGAAGCCATTGATAAATGCAGTCTTAACAAGAACGAATTGAAACATACCACAAGTCTACCTTTCTTAGGGTCAATGCCTCGCTGTTCTTGTGCTTTCCTTCGGCGTTCCAAGACAAAGTCCTTCAGCCTCTCCGCATACTCCCATCCCGTAGCCGACAGATCTGCGTCAGCTTTGTATGAGTGTTCGATGAGAGAATGTCCAGACTAAAAAGTACTAGAATGAGAGGCAGAGTAACAACTAGTATCCAGAGACTTACGCGAGCAAAATAGATAGTGCGATATTTATTGTGGATATTCATAAGGAAGAAGACTATGCGAGACTAGCACGTGGTGAGGGATGAACTGAACATCGGAAAGCAGGTGAGTATTCTCCAAACGTACTTGAAGGTATCCCCTAATGTTCTGATTACGCATTTGCTATTTAGATCAAACACAAAGTCGGGCAATTACGCTCACATTGACCATGATCCTTTCACCAACCTATCGCAGAAATAGCAATTAAATACCCTTCGTGAAGCTCATAGATATTGGATACTTACATTAATTATTCGGATACAAGGCCAGGTTAGCTCATCAACGGTTTCATAGTGCTTTTCATGATCCCGAATGCGGCCGTAGTAATCCTCTACGGCCTTGTCTGGATCCCAGCCACGATACTAAAATTTTGCACGATCAAGAGAAAGGTTTGTCCATGCAAACAAACCGACTTACATCCGGAGAGGATATCTTGACACTGCGGATATTCCGCTCGATTATCTTGCTGTCATCACAGATCGATTCTACAGATGCTCTTAGCCTTCCGTGTTTAAAAACATGCTTCGTATCAACATACCAAGCACGATGACGTGAATATTTTCTTTATCAAACTTCTCGCACAGTACTTGTCGCTGCGCCGCCGTTCCATTATTTGCATCGTAAATGACGACCTGGCACCCTTGATTGAAAAAGTCCCAAATAAGATGCTCGCAGCCCAGCTGCACTTTTTGACGGAGTGCATTGGTTTCGGGGCTCTTCTCCCCTGTCATCGAATATATGTCAGGTAACAGACCGCTATCTTGGCTCTGACACACCGAGAGTAAAGTAGTCTGGAGGCAGTCTACGCGTGCCCCCGAGCATCTTTCGACGATAGTCCCCGAGGGAGACAACTTGGGTTTTTACCCCAGCCCATCGCATATAGCGCTCCAATGCTCGAGAGATGTGGGTCTTTCCTCTGGCAGGTAAACCCACTGTGACAACAAGGATTTTACCGGCATGGAAGAGGAGACCGGAGGCAGTGGTGTATAATGGTGCAACCATCGATTAGGACGCACTAAACTGGTCGACTGGTGGATGTCCTTCGTGCCAGTAAATATTTATAATGGAGACTATTGGACACGGTAGTAGATGCAAGATCTTGGAATGATAGTAGGCCGTGGAGTGTCCGATAACTCTTCCCGGTCGG
>QLPM01000959.1:0-15085 GCA_003314695.1 Albatrellus sp. MG142
CTGCTAGATCTCCCAATGAAGCTGGGATATGTTTGAGTGGCTAGCATCTGGCTACACTCTTACATCCTGAGCCAGGTATGACCCAGGATAATATCATCGTGTCCCAAGTCGGAGACTAGGAATCGGACAACCTCCAGATGTCCATTGAAAGGTAAACCTTTTCTTTGATTCATCCTAGTATGTTTTCGGTGTTGTCCACATTTCAGACAACGATTTCTTAGTCTAGTTTCTTGGTTTTGAGGTTGTGTTTTTTGACAAGTTGATGATGGATGAAATTAGTGGTCGCTCCACTGTCAAGGAGTGCCTTAATTTCCCAACTGCGTTTTCCCCCTCAAGCATGTAATTCTATGGGAATCATAAGGCATTGGCCTGTGTTATTCTCAAGAATTTGTCTTGGGGGTACATGTTTTTAGTTCGCAACCATGCAGCAAGGGGCGAACTCTTTAAAAACCCTCATCTTCCAGGATGGATCCTGCCAGGCTCCTCCTTTCCTCCGTCGAATATCCTCATATGAGTTGGCAGAGATTTTGAGTAGTAAGTCTTTTGGCATATTCTGGTAATGGTTCTGGTTCTTCATCATTGGTATCTTTGATGACCACCCTAGAAGAGGATGGTTTGGTGGTTTGCATCCTATGAATTCCAACAACCTCTGGTTCTGATTCTTCTTCTTTCATGGTTCTGGTTTTGTTGTTATATGGTGTCTTGCCCTTGAATCTGTCTTTGTTTGGGCATTCCTTTGCCATGTGTCCCTTTTCCCTACATGTGAAACATTTGTTTTCTTCTTGTAGTTTCTTTCACATTTCAGGGGTTAGATGGCAAAGTTTGGTTCTGGGAGTATGGGTTGCATCTACGTCCATGTTGTCTGGATGTTTTTCCTTTTTCCTTGGTTGTGGGTTGATGGGGTTTAGACCCTTTTTCATTGCTTGATACATCCTAAAGTTGGTGTCAACTTGGATGGCAAGTTTGGCCAGTCCTTGGAAAGTGGTAGGCATCATTTCTCTGTTGTATAGTTGTTGAGTTAGTGGCGCATTCAATCCTCATTCAAAATGGTAAATGAGGTTGAAGTCATCCATGACTCCTGTATTGTGTGATAGGGTGAGGAATTCTGAATGATATTCATCTGCCATCCTTCCTGCTTGTTTGATAGTTGTAAGTTTGAGCATAGCTCACCTCTGTATATTGATGTCCTTGAATTGGGCATCCAATTCTGTTGCAAATGCTGTGAAGGTCAGAGGTTGGCTGATATCAAAGTTGGTAAGGTAGGTGTCTTTCCATGGTCCAGCTGTCCCTCCTTCCATGTATGACAGAATAAAAATGATCTTCTGAGTGTTGGTCAGATTGTTGTGACTGTTGGCAAGGATATATGCTTTGCAACTATTGAGAAATGTGTGATATTTGGTCTTGTCTCCATCAAATGTGATTGGAGCCTTGACCTTGAGTCCTTTAGATATTCCTGGTGTTCCTGACACTGTCTGGACTGGAGTGACTGGTGGTGGAGGTGGTGGTGAAGGAGGTCGGATTGGTGGTTGGTATGATAAATTGGTTATGGTTGCTGAAAGATCTTCAGCAAGGTGTTGGATAGATTGAGGTTCTTCTGGTACACATGCAAGTGGGGACAAAGGTCCACTGGTTTTGGAGTATATGTCTCCTTGGGATGATACTCTGGAAGAGGTTCTGGATGGTGCTGATGTGGCAAGAGGGTTGAACATGTGAGAGGGAAAGTATAAGACTTCACCCTTGATGGTTTCCCAGTTATCATCTCCTAAATAGGTGATGGGTCCTCAGATTCCTGTGATATATGATCTGGAGTGGGTGCTCCAGCAGATACCAGATGGAAGCGGGTTGGGGATCATATGATCCACAATTGTCAATGGCTTTGGGTAAGGCTAAAGCTTATCCTAATGTAAGGGTTCAACACACAAATGAGTGGTCGAACACCTAAGTCGAGTGGCTGAGCCCCAGGTGAAGCCCAAGGTTTGAGAGTGAGTGTAACAGGTAGTACAAGTCCTTAGAGAAAGGAACTTGTAGGGACAGGTAGACTTGCTGATGATCCAAGAACAAGTATGTTTATTGTACAAGAGGATAAGCTTGGCTTTATCCCCACAATCAAGTACAGTATTTATACAGGTTACTTGAGGGCAGGGCTCCCTCCCATGCACAGGTGTTCAATGTAAGTAATCCCTTATCCTCCAATAGGATCACAAGGATATGAATCAGAGATAAGGAACTAAGAATAGATGTGAAACAAGCTTGAGTGAGTTTCGGGTTAAAAATAGATCGATAGAAGCAAAGGCCATCCCCCTCATGTATCCAGTGAGGTGGATGAGTCAGAGATAGCAAAAATAGAACTGATAACAAGAATAGAATGGAACATGAGGGAATACTGCTTGTCAAGTGAGGATGGTGGTGATAGCTGATGGATATGGCAAGTAAGTGGTAAGGTGAAAGAAAATAAGTCCTGGTAATTGTAACAGAACCCCTCATCATGTTCTTTGGCCTCATGAATTCCCCAGCAACCTTCCAAGCCATGATGAATGAGACATTCAAGGACCTCATTGAGATGGGTAAAATCTTTATTTATATGGATGACATCCTTATCACCACTGCTACCCTAGAAGAGCATCAAGAACTTGTTCAGCAAGTTCTGCAATGCCTCCAAGATAACCACCTTTTCCTCAAACCAGAAAAATGTGACGTTGAGCAAGGAAGAGGTTGAATATCTTGGATTGTGCCTCCACTATGGACAACTAGCTATGGACCCTGTCAAACTTAAGGGAATTCAAGATTGGCAAGCTCCAAAGAACCTACATGAAGTTTGAGCTTTTCTGGGCTTTTGTAAGGGTTCAACACACGGTCGTGTGGTCGAACACCTAAGTCGAATGGTGGAGCCTTAGGCGAAGCCCAAGGTTTGAGAGCGAGTAAGACGAGTAGTATAAGCTCCCAAGAATGGGAAGACTTATAAAGACGAGTTGACTTGCTGATGATCCTGAAGACAAGTACGTTGTATTGTACAAGAGGATAAGCTTGACTTATCCTCACAATCTAGTACAGTATTTATACAAGTAACTTGAGGGCAGGTCTCCCTCCTGTGTGCGGGTGTTCGATGTAAAGTAATCCCTTATCCTCCAATAGGATCACGGGGATATGAGTCGGATGTAAAAGTAGGACTGAAACGAGTAGAACGAGTTTCAAGTAAAAATAGACTGAAAAAGAAGCATGGCTGTCCGCCTCATGTATCCAGTGAGGCGGATGAGTCCGAGATAGCAAAAATAGAACAGATAGCAAGAATAGAACGGAGTATGAGGGAATATCGCTTAGTCAAGTGGGAATGGATATGACAATAACTGGTAAGGCAGATAAGCGATAAGATAAAGTGAAAAATAAGTCCTGGTAATCGTAACAGCTTTGCAGGGTTCTATCAACAGTTTATTTGCAACTTTTCTCAAATTGCTTGACCCCTCAATGATCTCACAAAGAAGACATGTCCCTGGTGATGGATGGAAGTCAAAGAAAAGTCATTTCAAAATCTCAAAGCTCACTTTATGGAAACACCCATCCTTATTCAACCCAATCCAACCACCCCCTTCCATCTCGAATGTGATGCCTCAAAAATGGCATGTGGAGCTGTTCTCTTGCAGAAGGGAGATGACGGGTTCTGGCATCCTGTTGCCTTCATGTCCAAGTCCTTTATTGAAGCTAAATGAAACTACAATATTTATGACAGGGAACTCCTTGCCATCATCAAAGCACTTGAAGAATGGCATCACTACCTTGAGGGATCCCCTCATACCATTGAAATCCTCTCTGACCACAAGAATTTAGAAGTCTTCAAAGAAGCCCGCAAACTATCTAGATGACAAGCTCACTGGGCTCTTTACCTCACCTGCTTTGATTTCTCCATCACCCATGTTGCAGGGAAAAGCACAGGTAAACCAGATGCCCTATCAAGGTGACTGTAAGGGTTCAACATGCAAGTGAGCAGTTGAACGCCTAAGACAAGTGGTGGAGCCCTAGGCGAAGCCCAAGGTTTGAAAGCGAGTGTAACAGGTAGTACAAGTCCCTATAAAGGAGGCTTGTAGTAGTGGGTGGACTTGCTGATGATCCAAGAACAAGTACATGTATTGTACAAGAGGATAAGCTTAGCTTATCCTCACTGTCAAGTACAGTATTTATACAAGTTACTTGAGGGCAGGGCTCCCTCCTGTGTGTGGGTGTTTGATGTAAGTAATCCCTTATCCTCCAATAGGATCATGGGGATATGAGTCAGAGATAAGGAGCTAAGAATAGATGTGAAATGAGTTAGAACAAGTTTCAGGTCAAAAATAGACTGATGGAAGTGAAAGCTATCCACCTCATGTATCCAGTGAGGTGGATGAGTCAGAGATAGCAAGAATAGAACTGATAGTAAGAATAGAACAGAATGTGAAGGAATACTGCTTATTAAGTGAGACTGATGACGATAACTGGTGGATAGGGTGAGTAAGCGGTAAGGTGAAAGGAAAAATAAGTCCTGGTAATCATAACATTACCCCTTCTCTACCCAATTGCTGTCTCAGCAATTACTCGTAGTTGTCAGCCTCATTCATCTCGTAGTCAGTCAGGTCGTGAGTAGCCACACCGGAAGTAGAGTAGGAGCATCCTACTCCATGGATTCCGTGTTGTAAATCCACACAGCAATCACGACAGAACCTACAATTATATGAACAGGGCCCTGGGTGGGACCTCTGGCAGAGGCAGGTAGTGAGGGGATGAAAGTTCTGGCGATGGGTGGAGGAGGTGGCAGGGATATTAGGATTGAAATTGGGGCATCTAGGCTTCCTGCACTCTCTCCATTGATGGCCAATTCTGTTGCAATTATAGCAATGTGTAGGCTTGCACTTTGGATGGCATGGCTGGTTTTCTTTGTCATAGTCAGTGGCACCTCCCCAGAGGCGAGTGGCAGGTTCTTCTGATGATGACGAAGAGGCATAAGGGCAGCAAGTAGATGAGGGAAGCCATCTGACATTATCTCAGAGGAGTTGGAGAGGGGGTGGGGTGAAATCTTCATCTGGTTCAGCAACCTGTACTGGATCAATGTGACAAGGAGTTGTGAAATATGGAAGCATCCATGCCTCCACATTGGCATTGACAAGTCGGTTGGTGATTTCTTGCACTTCCCAAGTGTGCTCATTGAACAATTGTTTGATGTTTGATAGGAAGGAGTCAAGGGATCTCAGGCAATGATAATAGTTGCAATAATGTACCACATCAGCCATGAGTCCTCTATCCTGACAGTGGATTAGGGCCCATTCGACTCGGATGCTGTTTTTGTAGCTGGTTAAGGCCTCATGGAAGGCCGGGGATATTTCTACATCCTGGAGTAGGGGTCCAGTGATGGTCAGTTTTGTGCATCTTTTGACATCCAAGAAGGATCATCCTTGTAGGATGAGGTCCTTCTCGATTCGATCTGGTGATCGCTTTAACTCTCCAATCACTTTGAACATATAGTCAGCAGGCAATTGATCAAAGGTTGGTGTGGAGTCAGAAATTGGTATGTATGGTGTGGCAGATCGAGGTGGGGGTACCAGTAGTGGTGGAAAGTCTGGGTTTTCAGGTCCCAGGTCAACATTGTCTTCGAGGTTTGGCAATGGTGTCTGTTTGGGTGGTATGACTGGGTTGGAAGGTGGTGGTGATGGTGAATGTGATTCAGGTAGTTTGGCTGGCACATAGCATGGAGAATTGGAATGGTACTGATATGGGTTATTGTGTAATTCTAGTTCTTCTTCAATATTGGCCAAGACTTCTGCCAATACTGGGTCTTCCGGGTTATTGGGTGTGTGGTAAGGTGTTTCTTCGTTGGCTAGTGCCACTTCAGCAAGGGTTAGGAGTGGGTTGCATGGTGTGGCTAAGCCATGCACTCTTGATTTGAATTGTAGTATAGCCTCTTTGATAAGGGCTAGGGTTGGGTCTGTGGTGGTTTCTTCCACCAGGGTTTCAGTTGGTGAGGGTAGGGCAGTGACACAATTCCATTCATCAATGGTCAGGGCGATATGTAACTGACCATCAACGAACAAGTGGGGGAAGTTAAAAGAGTCAGGTGGGGATGGTGTGTCAGCCATGGTGGATGTAAGTTGTAAGGAGAGCAGTAAGGGGGAAAGTTCCAGGTTGGTTATGAGGGCGAGTGGTAGTGGTGGTTGAGAGGCAAGAGACTGAGGAAATATGAAAATCACCCCCCCCTTTTTAACATTGATGACCTCATTGAGAAGTACTAGGGCATAGGGTTGGGGATGCTGCAGTGGGGTGGGAAGAGTGGAACTCTGAAATGAGGTCAGGGGCTGAGTGGAGCTCTGCAGCAGGGAGCCACTGATCATCTGCTGATGGATATCCCAACCAATGCATGAGGTAGTGGAGCTGGTTCCTAAGATAGCATGAATTTAAAATAGATTCGACTTTGAAGTGTTCATCACCGCTGATAGGATCAGGCGGTGGGTGAGTAAAATTAGGACTGTGGGATGGTGTTTCATGATAGGGCAATAGGAAAGATCCATGGAACATGGGGTGGATCTTCCATGTGGGTGGTAGGACAAGGCAGAATGTCACCGGATTAACCACCTTCAAGATAACAAAGGGGCCATGGTGGTGTGGTGCCAATTTGGCAGTGGGATAGAAGGTATTGAGATGTTTACCTTCTAACCATACAGAATCTCCTTCCTTATAAGGAAGTGAAGGAATGCTATTGACCCAATTGCAGTGAGCGATACACTGGGCAGTGAGAATGTTGTCACAGAGTTGGGATAAGGCAGAAAGTCTTTCCTCTACCATGGGATTGAGAGTGGAGTCAAAGGTGCATGGAATTGAAACAGGGTGGTACCCCATGAGGGCATAGAATGGTGAGGTATCTGTGGTGGTGTGTACTCGTGTGTTGTGCATGAATTCTGTGCTGATAAGATGATTGGCCCAATCTGATTGGCGGGTGTTACAGTATGCTCAGAGATATTGTTCTAGTTCTTGATTTAACCATTCAGTTTGTCCATCAATTTGTGGGTGGTAAGCCGTGCTCATGGCTTGTTGAATAGATAGGAGTTTGCATAATTCTTTTGAGAAATTGGCTGTGAACTGAACTCCTTGATCGGAGATTAGTTTGGAAGGGAGACTGAAGTGTCTCCAAACTTGTTCGTAATATAGATTTGCAGTTTGTTTGGCAGTGATAGTGGAGTGGCAAGGTGCGATAACTGTTGCTTTTGTGGCATCATGGTCAACAAAGACTGCAATTGCATCAAAACCCCTGGATTGAGGTAATTCCATGATGAAGTCCATTGAGACCATTGCAAATGGTGTTGCATTTTCGACTGGTGGGATTGGCATGAGTGGGGTACATGGTCAGTTGGGTAGGTTCTTTGTGGATTGGCAGGTAGTGCATCCATCCACATAATCATAGATGAATTTATGCATGCCAGTCCACCAGAAGGATCTTTGGACCAGGTCCAGGGTTTTGACTCTTCCTGGATGTCCAGTGGCTGGGATATCATGATGGAGTTGCACAATTTCTTGTCAGATATCATCGTTATCTGGAATACAGAGACGGTTGGAATAGAATACTAAACCGTTTTGTACAGTCCAGTGTTTTTGTAAGGTTTGTTTCATCGGGCTTGGTGCATTGGCTTGGATTGATTGGAGAACATCTAGGATTTCTCCAACCATCAATTGACAGTCTTTGATTTCTGTAGCAATTCTGAGTTTTCTAGTGTCAAGGAAATAGTGTGGGTGAAGACAGATGGTGGTAGGATCACCACATCTTTGTTGTCGTTGTCTCTGGTATCATGATCGGGTCTTCTTGATAACACATCTGGTTTTCCTGCACTTTTTCCTGCAACATGGGTAATGGTGAAATTGAATTGAGTGAGGTATAATGCCCATCTTGCTTGACATCTTGACAATTTCCTGGCTTCCTTGAAGACTTCTAGATTTTTGTGATCGGATAGGATCTCAATTGTGTGTGGGGATCCTTCTAGGTAATGTCACCATTCTTCCAGGGATTTGATTATGGCAAGTAATTCTCGGTCGTATATGTCATAATTCTGTTCAGCTTCGATAAATGATTTTGACATAAAGGTGATGGGATGCCAATGACCGTTGTCTCCTTTTTGCGATAGCACTGCTCCACAGGCCATTTTTGATGCATCGCATTCTAGTCAGAAGGGTGCAGTGGGATCAGGTTGAATAAGTATTGGAGTATAAGAGTGTAGCCAGATGCTAGCCACTCAAACATATCCCAGCTTTATTGGGAGATCTAGCAGACTCATCCTAATAAGGAAGGAGAGAATTGAAGACCAGAATCAACTGACTTGTATACAAGAAAGTAGCCAGTACTTATAGTAAGGGCCTCAAGGCTTAAGGCCTTTGTACGCATGTCTAATGTGCAGTAACCATGAGAGGCGCAGTAAGTAAATATGTGATGCGCGTGTGTTGTGCGCGGATACAGTGCATATGCAGCGCATAGTACGCATGTCCTACACTGGATAAGTAAGCAGCAATAATGTAAGCAGGTCACATGAGATGAGATCAGGTGACAGATTAGATAAGCGATCATGTGACCTGATAAGATAAGATAAACGAATCATGTGACACATTAGATAACAAATCAAGATAAGATAAGATAAGATCATGTGACATCACATGACATACCAAATATGATCTCAGCCACAGGTCATGTGACTTGTATCTGTATAGTAAATAGTCAAAGAAATATAAGTAGAAATGAATATAAAATAAGGGTCATGACATGGAGTTTCCATAAATTGGCCTTTGAGATTTTGGAACAATCATTCCTCTGTCTCTGTCCATTGCCAGGGTTTTGTTTTCTTTGTTAGTGTCAAGACCACGTCCTGTCAAAAAGCGGACTGGTTGGAGAGACCAAAATGGAAGTGGAGCTTCCCTAGGGCAACTGGAAGTCGTAGTGAAATGCTCACATATCTTCTACTCGTCACAGCAAGCAAAGCAGAGTGTAGCGAAGCGGAATGAGTTAAAATATGAAGAGATAAACAGAGTGATGGTCAGAAACAGTGGGAACGACTTAGGATGAGGCCTCACTCAAGATGAGACAAGGACAACCAATAATAATTCCAAAGGGATTGGAAAATTTACAGAGAGCCTCTATATACTATGAAAATAATAAGGTTCATAGTCTGGAGCGGAGCGGAAAGGATCAGAGCGTATGCAGCCACTCCGAAGGTTGTAAAGGTAAGTACTGTGAAAGGAGAATGGAATAACCGAAGGAAAAGGACTAAGGAGTGTTGTGGAAGTTGGAAATGAATATGTCGGAAAGGAATAAGGTAATGAGCTAAGTCGGAAAGGAATGTAGTACTTTGTGTAAGGCGGAACAAGGATGGAAAGGTTATACGCACGTGGGATGGGACTGCGGACTTGGACAGACAGATGGACGGATGGATGGATGGATGGATGGACATGTGTGGAGTGGTGTGGCACATGTGGCATCTCCCAACATGCAAAGACAACACTTGTGGAATTGCAACAAGTGCAGAAATGGAATGGACCGGTCCGGAAACATAAGTGGAGACCAGCTCATGTAAGTGGAGACTGGACCTGGTCATGACAGTTAGGTCGTTTAGGGGTCATGCAGTTTGTGAAAAGTTCCTGATAAATCTTCTATAGAATCCAGCAAACCCCAGGAATGTGTGAACTTCTCATAGATTCTTGGGTGCTTGCCACTCTTGGATTCCTTTGAGCTTGATGGGGTCCATGGTGAGCTGTCCATAATGGAGTCACATTCCTAGGTATTCAACTTCTTCTTGTCTGAATTTGCATTTTTCAGGTTTTAGGAATAAATGATTGTCTTCCAGTTGCTGTTGTACCTTCTTGACAAATTCTCGGTGTTCTTCCATAGTGGCTGTAGCAATTAGGATGTCATCCATATAGATGAATATTTTTCCAGTTTTGATGAGGTCTTGGAAAGTTTCATTCATCATCACTTGGAACATGGCTGGTGAGTTCATAAGACCAAAGAACATAACTAGAGGATTCATCTCCTTCTTTAATACGGATGTCATTATATCCCCATCTGATGTTGAATTTTGTAAAATAGTGAGTGTCCTTGAGTTTATCCACAATGTCAGATATCAGGGGTAATGGGTATTGATTCTTGATTGTGATTGCATTCAGTTGTCTGTAATCTTGTACAGGACACAGTTTCCCATCTTTCTTCTTTATGAAGAAGAAGGGGGATGTGAACAGGGATTGAGATTCTCTGATATATCCTCGTTCCAGCATGTCCTTGAGGAAGGCGTCCAATGCCTTTTGTTCCTCTAGGTTTAGTGGATAAACCTTGCAATTGTTTTCTGGAATAGTGTTCGGTTTGAAATCAATTGCATGATCCCATTTCCTCGAAGGGGGTAGGACATGGGACATGGATTCTTCAAATACCTTTTTCCAGGGAAGGTATTCCACTGGGATTTGTTCTTCAAGTGTTTTGACTTCTTTCTTGGTGTTTTCTTCTGCAGCCAATGTTGTCAAGGTCATAGTTTTGCAAGTTTCTTCATTCCAATATTCCAGTAGTTCTTTGGCAATTGTTTTCTTGGACTTCTTTTCTTCTTCTGGTAAAACAAATTGGACCTTCTTCTTCTGTCATTGTTTTCTGACCATCTTTGCTTTGACAAGGTCTCATAGTTGCCATTTCTTTGTGAGGGATAGCAAACAGGATGGTGGGCAATTGGTGAATACCAGTGACGGTTGTTGCCAGTTGATTGCAGGGTTGTGTCTCCTTAGCCAGGTGTGGCCAAGAATGATGTTGTCATGCCCCAGATCTGAGACAAGGAGGTGGACCACTTCAAGATGTCCATTTACCTTCATTGAGAGGTAAACCTTTTCTTTGATTCTTCCTAAGACATTGTCAACATTCCTGACCATTATTTCTTGATCTGGTTTTTCTGTGTCGAGTTTGTACTTCGAGATGAATCAATGATTGATAAAATTGGTGGTTGCCCCACTGTCCAGGAGTGCTTTGATTTCCCAGCTATGCTTTCCCCCATGAGCACATAATTCTGTCGGAATCATATAGGCATTGGCCTGTGTTATTCTCAAGAATTTGTCTCAGGGGTACATATTTTTAGTTCGCAACCACATTGTAAGGACTTAGTGTGATGAATGTCAGCAAGGTCCTATCAGGATACAGGATAAGTCGGTGGTTCCAAAGGCAAAGCTTAGCCTGGTTCCTTGGCTGAAGTAAACAGGATAAGCAGAGCACTGGTTAGTGTCAAGCTACCAGGTTGGAGAGTGATGAGAGTGATAGATGAGGCAGAGCCTACTGGATTTGAGTACAGTAAAGTACAAGAGAACAAGCTTAAGGCTTGTTCTATCAACGAGTCAGGTATTTATACATGAAGGGAACAGGTGAGAACGAGATACCATATGTGCATAGATGAGTCAGAACGAGTCATGATGATAGGAGGGATATCTGCCATAGGCAGATAACACAGGCTAAGTATAAGTGTGCAGTCAGGGATGATGGAATACCTGTGTGAATATGAAATGAGTCCAATACCCTGTACCCTGACAGGGTATCTCCAAGTAAACACGGATCAGAATGTACAGTAGTCTGAAGATATCCGGGGTAGGCGAGAGATGAAACCAGTAAGAAGTAAGTAAGCAAAAGTAGGGAAAAATCGTAACATTACCCCCCTGTTACCCAGAGGATGTCCCAGCCTCTAATCATAGTCGTCTGCCATGTTGAGGTTGTAGTCCGTGTAGTCAGGTATGGGTGAGTGACAGTTATGATGACAATCAAGGGAATGGTTACCAAGGCAAAGGTCTGAGTGACATCCAGAGCATGTCCAACACTGATAAGTGTGTGGACCAGAGTGGGAACGGTTGCATAGATGGCTGATCAAGGGGGTCTGGACATGACGGCGACGACAAGGGGGTGGTGAGGGATGGTCAGGGTTGAACCTTTCACGAAGAGGAGACCAACATTCTTTGAAATGATGGCCTACCTTGCTGCAATTCCAGCAGTGAATTTTCTGGTTGCAATGAGGTCGACTTGTTTCGGATTCATCAGCTCCTCCTCTGAGATGATCAGCAGGCAAGAGAGATGGTGATGGAAGTGGGGGTGAGTTATTGAGGTCGATCATGTGAGGGGTGGCAAGGAAGGGTAACAAGCATTGATATGTGTCCACATTAACAAGTCGATTGGCTATTTCAGCCTTTTCGTGATGTCTCTGAGACAGGAGGGCATCAACATGAGTTTTGAATGCAGTAAGTCGCTCAACACAATGAGACCAATCTTGGTAACACTCAATGTCATATGTGATACCTTTGTTTTGAAGATGATGACATGCTCAACTGAATGTTTCCCTTGCATGAGGGTGAAGGAGAGCATGATGGAGATCAATTTTGAGCTCCGGGTTCTCTCACAGGTGTTTACCAAGTACCAGCTCCACTTTATATGTGAGGTTGGTGTTATGATTACCCGGACTTATTTTTTCCTTTCACCTTACTGCTTACCTGCCTTACCAGTTACTATTGTCATCCTCGCTTCACAAGTGATATTCCATCATGTTCCATCCTATTCTTGCTATCATGTCTATTCTTGCTATCTCTGACTCATCTGCCTCACTGGATACATGAGGCGGACAGCCATTGCTTCTGTTCAGTCTATTTTTACTTGAAACTCGTTCTTACTCGTTTCATGTCTATTCTTAGCTCTGACTCATATCCCTGTGATCCTATTGGAGGATAAGGAATTACTTACATCAAACACCCACACACAGGAGGGAGCCCTGCCCTCAAGATACTTGTATAAATACTGTACCAGATTGTGAGGATAAGCCAAGCTTATCCTCTTGTACAATACAGTGTACTTGTCATCTGGATCTTCAGCAAGTCAACTCACTCTTATAAGTCTTCCCAATCTTGGGAGCTTATATCACTCATCTTACTCGCTCTCAAACCTTGGGCTTCACCTAGGGCTCCGCCACTCAACTTAGGTGTTCAACCGCACATCTGCATGTTGAACCCTTACAGTTGGTGTAGTTCTCCCCTCCTGGTGATAGAACCAGGTCAGGTATGGTGGTATCAGGGGTGCGATGTAGGGTGACAAGAATGTGGAACATATAGTCCAGATCCAGGTCACGGAAACAAGGGTGTACTCCCATTTCATCACTCTCTCCATCCGGAGTGTCGTAGAGACCACTTGATGGATCAGAGGACTCATTCAGTAGTTCCTCTTGTTCAGCTACTGGGGGCGATGCAGGTCCCAGATCGATGTCAATGTCAAAATTGGGAGGAGATACATGGGTGCCATTGGGAACTTCGGAACGTAGTGGTGGTGTTGATAGGCAGGGTGGTACAGGGAGGACTGGGGTGAGGGGATGGGTAGGAGGCAAGGATGGTGGGAGAGGGGCCTGTTCAGGCTGATTGGATGTATAGCGGATGTTACTTGCCCTATGCTCCTCTACTCCCAATAGAGCTTTCTGTTACGATTTTTCCTTACTGTTACTTACTTGTTCCCTTTCTTGTCATTCCGTGTATCTTCAGACTTACTTTACATTCTGATCCATGTTTACTCAGAGATCCCCTGTTAGGGTACAGGGAATCGGACTCGTTTCACACTTACACAGGTTCTCCATCATCCCTGACTGCGCACCTTATCTTTGACCTGTGTTATCTGCCTATGGCAGATATCCCTCCTATCCCCATGACTTGTTCTGACTTGTACTTACTTACAAGGCATCTCGTTCTCACCTGTCATCTCTTTGTATAAATACTCGACTTGCGGATAGAACAAGCCTTAAGCTTGTTCTCTTGTACTTTACTGTACTCAAATCCAGGAGGCTCTGCCTCAACTCCTGCTCTTATCGCTCTCCAACCTGGTAGCTCGACGCTAGCCAGTGCTCTGCTTAAATCGTTCATCTCAGTCAAGGAACCAGGCTAAGCTTCGCCTTTGGAACTACCGACTTATCCCGTATCCGATAGGACCTTGCTGACACCCGTCACGCTAAGTCCTTACACTTTCTCCACTCTCTCAGTTTGTTCATATGCTGGGAGAGTACAGAATTCAGCAAGTGGACCTCTAGCGTCGTACATGATGGTCCTTTCTTGCATCCAGAATGTGTTAGCTGAACGATGTTCAGGGTTTTCGAGCAGGATTTGGTGGTAGTTCTCGATGCTTCTGATGTATTCATGAGCAAGGCAGTTGAAGACATCAAGGTTGGGCAGGGTGGGGCTGGAGGGCGAAGACATTGCTAGAGACTGGTGGGAGATGGGGAGATGGTTTGTAAAATGGTTTGTGCAGTGAGGGCAATTTAGAGCTGTGAAGTTCTGGGGAAAAGGGAATGATTACCCCCTCCTTTTAATGACGACGTCCATGGCATCTAGATGATTCTGGGATCGGATGGAGCTGTTTGAATTTGGCTAGAAGGTCCAAAGCATGTGCTTCTAATTCAGAACGTGGGAGCCATTGATTGTCTGAAGCCGGGTAACTGAGCCATTTGACCAGGAACTGGGGTTGATTACGGAATAGGCGATGGTCTTCAATTCTTTCAATTTCGAAGTGTTCATTGCCTTCAATGAGATCTGGGAGGGGCTGGGTGAAGTTTGGACCATGTGCAGTGGTTTCCCTATATGGGGCAAGGAGTGATGCATGGAAAACCGGGTGTATGCGGGTTGACCAGTGACCAGGGAGCGATAGACGATAAGTGACCAGGTTAATGATATCCGTGATCGGGAACAGTTCATATCAGCGAGGGGCAAGTTTCAAGGAAGGTGACATGGTGTGGAGGTGTTTTCCTTCGAGCCAAACCTGGTCACCTACTTGATACAATGGGAACGGAGTGTTATCCATCCAATCGTTATGCGCTAGGAGTTGTGCCGCTTTAATCTCATCACGGAGTTGTGATAGTTCCGTGATTCAATCGGATAGCAGGGTGGAGTCGGATGATGTCGGGATAGGTACGGATAAGGGTTCGTAACCCATGAGAGCGAAGAATGGAGACATCTTGATAGTCGAGTGATAATGGGAATTATGAGCAAATTCCGCAGCGGGTAGATACTGAGACCAATCGGATTGTCAGATCGAGGTATATGCACGAAGGAA
>QLPM01000970.1:0-11425 GCA_003314695.1 Albatrellus sp. MG142
GGCAGGGCTCCCTCCTGGGCACAGGTGTTCAATGTAAGTAATCCCTTATCCTCCAATAGGATCACAGGGATATGAGTCAAAGATAGGGAACTAAGAATAGGAGTGAAATGAGTCAGAATGAGTTTCAGGCTAAAAATAAACTAATAGAAGTGAAGGCTGTCTGCCTCATGTATCCAGTGAGGTGGATGAGTCAAAGATAGCAAGAATAGAACAGATAACAGGAATAGGATAGAATATGATGGAATACCACTTGGTAAGTGGGAATGATGATGATAACTGGTGAAGTGGGTAAGTGGTAAGGTGAAAAGAAAATGAGTCCTGGTAATCATAACAATCTGCATTGATAAGCCTATTAGTGATCTCTTGTGCCTCCCAAGTCCTCCTATCTGCAAGTTGATTGAGGTGGGTGAGGAGTGAGTCAAGGGATGTGAGGCAGTGATAATAGTTGCAGTATCACACCACATCTGCTGTTAGCCCTCTGTCATGACAATGTATCAGCGCCCTCTCAACCCTAACACTACTTGCTCAATCACTGAGGATCTGATGGAAGGGTGGTGAGAGGTCTGTTTCATGGCTGAGGGGCCCTGGGAGGACCAGTTTGGCATATTGCTTCACTTCAAAGAATTGACTGTCTTGCATGACAAGGTCAGACTTGATTCTGTCTGGTGTGCAGTGTAGGTTTCCTAGTACCTCTATGAGGTAGTCAGCTGGTAGTTGGTCATACATGGGGCCAGGTATGGAGGCAGGAAGGTATGGAGTGGAGGAACTTGGTGGTGGGATGAGTAGTGGGGGAAGCAATGGCAATTCAGGTGCAAGGTTGATATTGACTTTGTAATTTGGTGTGTTTATGCACCGAGATGGTAGGGTGGGGTGAGAAGGCATAGGTGATGGTGGTATTTCTGCTGGGATGTATGGTGGTGTATTGGAATGTTGGGAAGGTGGGGTGCTGGGTGGTGTGTCAGATTCATACCCATGAGGGTAGTGGTGGCAGTTGAGGATGAGTTCCTCAGGGTTCTTGAAGTCGACTGGGATATTTTTGAGACTTAGGACCAAAGAGGGAAGAGGGTCACCATAGAGATTCATCCTCTCTTCCTGTTCCTCCTTCACCTCTGCTTCCAATAGTGTGAGCAGGTCATCAGGGGTCAGGATGGGTGTCTTTTCTGTGATAGCAAAGAGACATTCAGTGGGTGTGTTATGAACCTAACATCGGCCATGTACCACTAGTTCTTTTTCTTTTCCTTTCCTATCCACTCAATCACAGGTTATGTACTCTGTACGTCAACTGCCACCATGCATCCAACTTGCATCCAACACGCCTACCAGCATCCAGCATCTTCCATAGTACAGAAGCATTGCTACTTGACTCATTGGCATTGCTGCACTTCAAAACCTTTGTGTGTAACCCACATGTTCTACTTGACTGCGCACTTGTGCTTCTTTTAATCTGTCTTTCAATTGCTTTATCACATGTCATCAGGCAATGCTGCACATTGTGCTTCTTCCATCTCCCTTGGTATGCCAAGTGTACCTGTCCACATGAACCCGTCTTTTCACAAGTTGTCACTTGTATTCATTACTGTCCCTTACCCTGTTTATCTTCTTTTACCCTGTTTCACTTTTTATTGACCTACTGCGCATTCCAGACTTCTACTGACTCATTACTCTACTTACATGTGGACCTTACCCTTTGACAATGGCCTTACGCCATCCATTGTTTATCCTGCACTAGTATGGTATGCCATTCCCATGTACCCGTAGCTATATGAGCTTAGACATCCTCATACTGGGATCTCTAAGCTTGTTCTCTTGTATCCTACCTGATACTTGTACTAGCTCCTTGCTGCCTTGTAGTTATCTACTTGGAATACCAGCAATACTAGTGTCATATCCTTTGCCCTGACAAGGCATCCTCATAACTCATCCTCATCTGCTTTACCTGAACTATTCAACCAGTCCTCTCTCTATAGGGGAACCCTTGCTCTTATTAGCAAGCCACCGAGATGTCCTGAGTGTACCCGCATTTGATAGGTGTTCCAGCCACACATATGTGTGCTGAACCCTTACATTAGAACAAGCTTTACCCTTTGCTCCTGACGTACTAACTGAACTGATCTACTGATATCTTGAGATCTAAGCAGCAAAAAACTATCGTTTTTCTTACCATGTCTTCTACCACAAATCCCACATCTAGATCATATAACCAATGGGCAATCCTACGGCAACTCAAACCAGTACCTGAGGAGAAAGAGGAAGACCTCAACCTCTAAAAGCAAATTGACTACCTGACATCTAAGCTACAAGGACTGCATGTTACACCACAGTCATCTACCAAACCTCTACCCACTCTCCAGGATGATGACTCTGACACCTCATCTGAAGGAGAACAGGACCTGGAACCAGTCCAATCAGACTGGGAATATCTCTCAAACCAAGACTTTAAGTCTTATTACAAGACATTGTCACCAGTGCATCAGAAGGTTGTATGCTGTCAATTTGCAGCCTAATTCAAACAGAATGATCCGATTGGCTATCAACAGCTGAAGGAACAGAATACACAGAAGAGGACAACATATGTTATTCAATGCGACCACAAGAACTGCAATTGCTCCATCTGTGGATGACACACACCCTCACCTGTACCAGTACAAACCAAAAAGGACCAGCTCATCACTGATGTCCTCAACCATACCCTACCAAAATCCAAACAATGAGCAGCTATGCAAAAACTCTCTAAAGCTGACCGCCAACAAGTAGCAACAATCCTCAAGACATCTATCATCGAAGAGGAACAACAGATCAAGTCTCACAAAATCAAGAAGAAAAAGAGACAAGTGATTTCCAAAACCAAGGCTCACTTTACTGAAGATAAAACTACCACACTGGCTATACTCATGGAAGCTGTCCAGACACATGCATGTGCATTCTACCTTCCAGTAGAATTGTGATCTCACACTGGCCAAAAGAAACTCTCTATCAAGGCACTTATTGACAGTGGTGCCACTACCAATTTCATCAATCGCCATCTAGTCGAGAAATACCACATGATGGTAGTTCCACTTGAACACAAAATCAAAGTATGCAATGTTGACAATACTGAAAGTATTTCCAGTTGTGTTATGCACAAAGTCTATCTCACCATGAAGACCAATGGTCATCAAGAACTGATCTGTTTCCTTGTCTCTGAACTTGGAGCAGATGATCTTATCCTAGGACATACCTGGCTTTGCAAGCATAATCCTGACATTGATTGGAAGAAATCTCTCCTAGATTTCACTCACTGCCCACTGTTCTGTCAACTGTCCATCAATGAACAATGGCGATTCTTCCCAGCATCCAAGGCCAGCTTTGTCACTGGCAGATGCACATCTATCACCCCAACCACCACAAAGAAAACTGTCCACTTTGCCATACCATCTGAACCCACACCAGCTACCGGCATCCCACTGAATGACAATGAACTTCTCACTCACCATTTTATTTTGAAACCTGACACTGAACTGCTCCTAACTGAAGGAGATGAGCTATATTTTGCCTTCCCAGAATCAGAAGAAGAAATCCACCACACTACACAATCCACAGAGCTCACTGCAGCTGAAAATCAGAAGGAAGAAGTCAAAATGCTCAAAGAGCAAATACCCACCGAATACATTGAATATCACACTGTCTTTGAAGAGGTCAAATCATGCGCCCTACCACCATTTTGCAAATGGGATCACTCTATTGATCTCAAACCCAATGCCATCCCTGCCAACAACTGCAAAATCTATCCACTCAACATTGATGAGCAAAAAGCACTCGATGCATTCCTCAAAGATATGTTATCCAGAGGATATATCCGTGAATCACAATCACCATTTGCATTGCCCTTCTTCTTTGTCAAGAAGAAGGATGGAAAACTCTGACCTGTACAAGATTACTGACAGCTCAATTCCATGACTGTCAAAAACCAGTATCCACTACCACTGATATCTGACATTGTAGACAAAATGAAGGATGCCAAGATTTTCACAAAGTTCAATGTCCGCTGGGGTTACAATAATGTTTGCATCAAACCTGGCGACAAATGGAAGGCTGCCTTCAAAACTAACCACAGCATGTTTGAGCCATTGGTGATGTTCTTTGGACTCACCAATTCACCTGCAACATTCCAAGCAATGATGAACAAGGTCTTCAAGGACCTTATCAGCACAGGAAAAGTTTTTATCTATATGGATGATATACTAATTGCAACCGCAACCATAGAAGAACACTGCAAACTGACAAAACAGGTACTTGCACATCTCCGTGACTACAATTTGTTCTTGAAACCAGAAAAATGTGAATTTGAAAAAGATGAAGTTGAATACCTCAGCATGCATCTTCGATATGGACAGCTCACAATGGACCCTATCAAATTGAAGGGTATCTTGGAATGGCCCGCCCCAAAATGTCTCAAGGACATTAGGGCATTCCTTGGATTTGCTGGCTTTTACCACCACTTCATCCACAACTTTGCTCACATCGCACGTCCCCTCAATGATTTTACCAAGAAAACTCAACCATGGCATTGGGACGTGGAACAGCAACTAGCATTTGACACTATGAAAACCCATTTTATGGAATCACCTGTACTAATTCAACCTGACATCTTGGCACCATTCCAATTAGAATGTGACACATCCAAGAAGGCATGCAGTGCTGTACTTTCACAAACTGGCAATGATGGCCATTGGCATCCTGTCACATATATGTCCAAGTCATTCCTTGAAGCAGAATGCAATTATGATATCTACAACCATGAACTACTTGCAATCATCCGGGCACTGGAAGAATGGTGGCACTACCTTGAAGGGTCACTGCACAAAATAGAAATTTTATCTGACCACAAAAACTTGGAAATATTCAAAGAAGCATGCAAACTGACATGAAGGCAAGCCTGTTAGGCTTTATACCTCACCAGATTTGATTTCCACATCACCCACATTGCAGGAAGCAAGATGGGTAAACTGGACACACTCTCCAGATGTCCAGATCAGGACAACAGTGACAACGACAATGAGGATTGTATCCTCTTACCACATGAATTGTTCACCCATTCCACCACTATCACATTATCTAATGACAACCTCTGTCAACGCATCAAGGACAGTCAAGCCCTTGATGGGGAAATACTCAACATCTTGACCTTGATCCAAGCATGCACACCCAGTCCACTCAAATCAGATCTCAAAGAGCACTGGAGTGTAATTGATGGACTTGTATTCTACTCCACTTGCATTTATGTACCCACTGATGATAGTCTCCATCAAGACATTGTCAAACTTCACCATAACACACCCACAGCAGGCCACCCTGGTCAGATGAAGACATTGGACCTTGTATCCCACTCCTATTACTGGCCTCACATGAAGACTTTCGTTCACACTTATGTGGATGGCTGTGCTACTTGCCAAGAAACCAAAAATTTACCAAACCAACCCCACACTCCTCTACAGCCCATTCCACCTGAAGAAGATGCAACCCCATCCTCTACCATCTCCATGGACTTTATCATGGAACTACCTGAATCCTGTGGCTTCAACACCATCACAGTTTTTGTTGACCACGATGTCACCAAAGGAACCATTATTGCACCCTGCAAATCAACCATCACCACAGAACAAACCACAGCATTGTATCATGACTAAGTTTAGCGTCACTTTGGACTACCCCACAAACTCATCTTGGATAGGGGAACTCAATTTACTGCAAAATTCACCAAGGAGCTTTGCTGCCTCCTAGGTATCACACAGGCTATGTCAACAGCATTCCACCTGCAAACTGATGGTCAGACTGAACGTCTGAACCAAGAATCAAAACAGTACCTTCATGCCTTCTGTAATGCCCATCAAGATGACTGGGCTGATCATTTAATCACCACTGAATTCGCTCACAATTCGAAGAAACATGCCACCATAGAAATCTCACTGTTCTATGCACTTATGGGCTTCAAACCTTGCCCACTCCCTGACACTGTACCGGTCACCACTATCCCTGCCATAGCTGAACATCTATCCTTTTTAGATCAGCTACAAGATGACATCAAAAATGCACAACTTGTTGCCCACTGTCGATGGACTGACAATATTGTTTCACTCCCTTACAAAGTTGGCAACTTGGTCTATTTGGAAGGTCACCACCTCCACATGCATTATCTCACTGCAAAACTCACCCCACGCCACCATGGACCCTTCAAGGTCCTCCTGAAAATCAATCCCATCACCTTCAAAATAGAATTACCACATTCCTGGAAGATCCACCCCATTTTTCATGGATCTTTCCTGTCACCATATACTGAAACACCCAAACACAGACCAAACTTTACCCAACCACCTCGTGATCTAATTCAAGGCAATGAACATTTTGAAGTCGAATCCATTGTCAACTCCTGACTTCACTTCAATATTTGGTTCACTGGACTGGCTATCTGCCATCTGATGATGAATGGCTACCTGCATCCAAACTGTGCTCTGCACCTTGCACTGTTTCACAGTTTCACATGACTCACCCTGACACTCCTGGACCTGATACCCACCCCACTCCTGAAACTCAGCCTCAATGTGGTCATTGAGGTTAAAAGGGGGGGTAATTTTCTCTTCTCACCTTGTTTTCCCCTCATCTACTTGATTTTGATCCCCATTCTTCCACCCATTCACTTTCTAACAAAACACCTGTCCACTTGTTTTACTGTACACCTACCCTCTGAACACGATGGCTTCTGTCCTTAAGCAAGGCAGTTGAAATCCAATTCATTGGTGCTTAGCACATTTTTATCCTTCTACATGCCACCTATCTGTTTCTCTCTGATCCAGAAATCACTACCTATACCATCACCAATATACCATCCACTTCACCCTACCATTTCATCACTAATCCAACTCACCTGCACCATGGACTATCTCAACAACCCAGTTGATGACCCAATCACCCTGGTTAATGCACTTGTTATTCATTATGACACCCTGCAGATACCCTGGCAAGCATATGAAGAAATCGTCCAAGTCATCCTCCACCCCAAGCTCATGCCATCTATCCTGTACACACCACAGAACTTTCCCTTTCCCAAGTTTGATTTCTCCTGTTGTCTTGTGCCTCACAAAGGTGCGGCTGATGCTTGAGGATTGAATCTTGACACCCGACATCTAGAAACCAGCATTGTTTGGATTGACACAAGATGTTAAACTGTAAACCCATTCATTGGTACTTGGCCACTGATACCCACATCCGCATCTGTACTAGGAGACATCTGAGATGACATTAAACTAGAAATTGTCAAGCCTTCAAGCTGACGTCCAAACTGACATTAAACTATGTACTGTCAACCCACAAAAGTTGACGTCTGAAACAACATTAAACTACATTTGTTTCAGCCTTACCAGCTGACGTCTGCAATGACATTAAACCACACCTGTTTCAGTTGTGTCTGATGGAGAGACCCTACATCAGAACAGTGTCAAGACCACTGTCAAGACTATGTCCTGTCAGAGAATGGACTGGTCGGAAAGACCGGGGTGGAAGCAGAGCTTCCCTAGAGCAACTTGACATCAGAGTGGAATGCTCGCATATCTTCTACTCGTCATAGTGAGCAAAGCAGAGTGTAGCGAAGTGGAATGAGTTAGAATATGAAGAGATAAACAGAGTGATGGTTGGAAACAGCAGGAATGACTCAGGATGAGGCCTCACTCAAGATGAGATGAGGACAACCAATAATAATTCCAAGGGGATCAGAAAATTTACAGAGGGCCTCTATATACTGTGAAAATAATAAGGTTCATAGTCCAGAGTGGAGCGGAAAAGAGCGGAGCATATGCAGCCACTCCGAAGGTTGTAAAGGTAAGGATAGTGAAAGTGGAACAGAGTAACCAAAGGAAAAGGACTAAGGAGTGTTGTGGAAGTAATAAATGAATAAGTTGGAAAGGAATAAGGTAATGAGCTATGTTGGAAAGGAACATAGTACTTCATGTAAGGCAGAACAAGGATGGAAAGGTTATATGCACGTGGGATGGGACTGTGGACTTGGATGGATGGACGGACAGACAGATGGACAGATGGACATGTGCAGAGTGGCACAGCGTGTGCAGCATCTCCCAATGCACAAAGACAACACTTGTGGAATTGCAACAAGTGTGGAAATGGAATGGGCCAGTCCAGAAACATAAGCAGAGACTGGCTCATGTAAGCAGAGACTGGACTGGGTCATGACATCACCCCCCCCTTAAGGCTGAGCCCTTGAGGCCCAAGGCAACCAGCCGCTCAAAGCAGAAAGGAAGCACAAGGCTTGGAGATGAAGCAGGGCACACTGCAAAAAGAAGGAAGGAAGAGGGTGAAGGGTGAACGACATCTGCAGATACCACCATGGCTCCCAGACTGTGACAAAAGGTGATGATGAGTGCAACGATGAGCACCACCCCAATGGTGGGTATGGCAGCAGCGGGACCCAGCCCATTCACTGGAGAACACGCATGGGATTCCGTGTGGGCATTCTGGATGACTTGGCTGGAGGCCAACCTGCTGGAAGACAAGGCAGATGCAGTGGAGTGGGCAAAGTGGGAGCACAGGATGCATGGAGTGGAGGTGAGAGGTCAGTCAATAAGGAGAGGAGTGCTAACCACATAAAACAGACCCTGACCCATGCCCTGCTGGGGAGGTGTCAGGGAACGTCCGCATGAACTGCCTGAGAGTGGGCGGAAAACATGGCCAAGGCAGATGAGTATGCCCTGGCACATGGAGAGGACCAGGTGGAGAGTGAGGCCATGGTGGAGGAGGTGGATAAGGTGGATGAGGGTCCACAGGTTACCCAGGTGAGTGTGTATTAGTGTGAACCTAGGGGCTGATGGGCAACAGCAACAGGCAGGGCACTGTGCATGCTGCATAGAAGTGGGGCATGCAGAGTGTGTGTCCAACACACCCACAGGCACCTGCACCCACTGTGCAGCAGGAAGGAAGGCATGCAGCAACATGGTGGAGTCTGCCAGGTGGAACAGGAAAGGCAAAGGGAATGCAGAGTCACAGGGGAGCAGATCCAAACCCACCCAGAGCCAGGGCAGAAGCCAAGGAGGGTCGGAGATGATGGGTGCATCATGGGTGCAGAAGTGGACTCACATGGAGGATGAGGACATGAGTGCAGCGACCGCGGGCCTGGGGGCAATGAGTCTCCAGGTGCCAAGTCGGGGGATGATGCCATCCACTGCACAAAGCCAGCCAGAAAGCACAGAGGAATGCACCAAGGACAGCATGCCTGCTGACAAAGATGTGGAGATGTGGAGCGCACCCACACAGCTGCAGAGAGGCAACATGCCAGGGACTGCAATGGGCAGAGTGTGGGTGCGGCTGCACAGAGTGCAGGAGGAACTGTGCTGATTGTGGCAGGAACTCCACGAGGAGAGCATGTGGCATGCGGATGCGGTATGGCAACTGGAGGTGGCACTCCAGCAGGAGGGGGAGGTAGTGGAGAGTATACTCCAGGAGCTGGAGCCAAGAGCACAGTGAGGTGCAGAGAGTGGGCACCATGTATAATATCATCTTGAGAGTCCTGTATAGTCCACTTGATATGTCCAGTGTCCTCTTGGAGTCCAAAACCGGAGTGACCCATCCCTGTGTGAAAAAAAGTGAGAAGGAAAAAGGAAAGAAGAAAAGGAACTATAGGAGAGGTAATAGTAAATATATTTGATTGGAAGGCAGCAGGGAGAGGAGCGGATGCTGCGGAGACAAGCAGAGAGAGCAGAAAAATGAGAGAGAGAAAAGGAAACGAAGTAAAGTAAGTGGGGTTTATTTATGGCAGATGACTTTATTAATATTGAGGAGGAAAAGAGAAAAGAAGAAAGAAATGAGCAGCAGGATGGTTTTTTAAGTGTTTTAAGCAAAAAGAGAGAGAAATAGCGGAGAGAAAAAGAAAATAATATATGTAGGTTGATGGTTTTAATTGTTTTAGTGGAGAGGGAGAGAGAAAAATGAAAGGGAAAGGAAGTAAGTAAGTAGGAGGACTGTTTTTTTGTTGTGGTTTGAAAAGTGGAGAAAGAGTAAGTAACAGCGGAGAAAGAGTAAGTAGTAGTGACTTTGTTTTTTGTTGTGTGGTCAGGAGCGGAGAAATGTAAGTAAGAGTGATGGTTTTTTCTTGATGTGGATTTGAAAGTGGAGAAAAGTAAATAGGAGTGACTTTATTTTGATTTTGTTGTTGGTCAGATAGGAAAAGAAGCAGAGAAAAATGGAGCAAATGGGTGAAGGAAGGAGAAGGAATAAAAAGGAAACAAAGATAAAGAGAGGAAATGTAAGTAGGATAGTCCAGTGCAAACAAAAGAAAGAGAAGGAGAAATCCATTGCAACCCAAGCATTCCAGGCCTACACCTCTGGAGGAGGCTTACCAGAATGCATTTTGTGGAACTCATGGACTAGTGTGGAAGCATTAGCCACATTTTCCAGAGGTTCCCAAGAGAACTCCTCAGTGGTGCCTTCATAGCCAGCCCAGTGAACAAGGTAAAGAATACCCAACCCTTTCCACCGACGATCCACATGCAAATCTAAGATAGCAGCAACCTCAAATTCACGGTGATTGGAGTAGTCAATAGGCAGAGGCAGAGAGTGAATGTGTCAGGACGTACTATTTTCTTTTCTCTTTCTTTTACTATATGAGGTCACGTGACCTGCTTAGTCATGGATCTTATCTTATCTCTATCACATGACATTAATCGCATCTTATCTTATCTTGTCACGTGATAACATCTCATCTTATCTATAAGGATCTTGCTTACTATACGCTTAGTACTTAGAAGAAGCCTGCCCTACAGCAGATGGTCTGTGCGCAATGGTCTGTGCGCCGTTCTCTTTACTATATAGTCTAGCCTCTACCTGGCGTTATCCCTCAGTTCTAGTCATCTGGGATATCCGCCAGGTAAGTCTCCTTGTACTCTCTCTCTCTTGTTGTACTTGTACTCATATATATCTGGGATATCCGCCAGCTGCTGTGTGTGATCCCGACTCAGTCCTCACCATCTCCCGCCCCTCTGCCCCTCTCTGTCTCTTGTGGCCTCGCAGCTAGTGTGCGCCTCACAGAATGCAGGAGGGGATGTCATTGGGTGGAGCAGGTTCCAGAAGGGACACATGGAAGACATTGTGTACCTGCTTCATGGAGAGCAGAAGGCCCAAGCAGAAAGCATGGGAGGAGATCTTCTCTATGATGAGAAACGGACTGACAAGCTTGAAATCCATTTTCTTGGAAGGGCGTTGAGTCCAGAGGTTGCACATATTCAACCAGACAAGGTCTCCTACTTTGAATCCCAGAATGGGAGAGCGGCAGAGACTGGTACTAGCTTCATACTGAGCGCAGGTGATCTGGAGCTGATCATGGAGGAACAGATGGACATCTCAGAGTGTCTGTGCCAAGGAATGAGTGGCATCAGACGGAACGGAG
>QLPM01000974.1:2203-22709 GCA_003314695.1 Albatrellus sp. MG142
GGAGGAGCCATTCAAGATCGGAAGACATTGTTACAAAAATTTAGGCGGGAAGGCGGTGGAGACACAGTCGGGCGCTTAGCGGCGGTGGTGGCTTGCTGCAACTGTACAGTCTTGTAAACAGGTACAAATAATACGCCTCATTTTATGACTTCTTCGTCGTTATATATATTATGGTTAGGTTATCGTTGTTATCATCACTTATTTTCGTTCAGTTGAATGGCCTTGGGCAGACTTGATAAGTACGCGGACTGAGAAAATCACCGGCACCCGCAACTTAATCTTGAAGCCAAACGATAAACGGGCCTAGATGTCCGTCCAAGTCCTGGTATGAAGAAGACATCCTAAAGGTAGAAGACAAGAGTTACCCAACCGAGGAGAACATGAATCGTATACAATTCGTCCCGATAATATTATATCGGTGAGATCATATCACAATAAACCTAAGTATATGAATCTCTCAGACTCACAATTTGGATGGAATCGGTCAGTCTCCAATGCGATGATCTGCGACAGAAGAAACTCCATTAGAAAAGTGCGCGGGTGTATACCTTCCACGGAAGAAAGTAGTGATATATGGACAACACGCAAAGCGAGATACTTGCAACTTATCTTGCTCTCAAAAGTCTTCATACGCTTCACCTTATCAGGAGGACGAGCTTGTCGATAAGCCCAGCGCCAAAGAACCGCAAGACAACAGTGCCGTATGCTTCGTTGTCCATCCAGCACACAATTGAGCAAAAAGATTGTCATCGTGCATGCAAACGAGGCAGGCAACAGTAGGGAGACTAATGTTGAGTGTGATGTCGCCAGTCCGAATAGAAATAGTTGAAGAGCTGTTATACGAGCAAAAGATCACTAGAACCGTCCGTCTAGTTGACCTAGACTCCCACACCATGTACCGCTGACACAATTATACCATAGATGACCTCGGCACAATGATCGTGCCTCATAATAATCTTGGAAATAACGGAGACGCTGGTACGTGGATCTGAATCATCATCCAAGTGTGTCCAAGTAACAGGATATTGGCACGAAACCAAGCTCTTCACCGCGAGTGCTAGCATTCACCTGATTCCACAGGTTGAGTCCGGAGTTGCAGCTGTATTTATCCACGTAACGGCGCTATTGACAGCCTACAGTGGCTGTTGACATGTTACAACGAACAGCAGCCAGACTCTCGTGGAAAAGGAACATCGATAAGTATGCTGGGATTTTCATGAAGCGGATACTGATACTCTCTTGATGCGACAATCTTTCGGGGAGGTAACGATACCAAGAGGGCTTTCATCACTCAACCAAGCCTATTCGTCAAATAGTTTTGTCCCAGTAGCTGATATAGAACACAGTCTGAACAGGTAGACTTGGCATCCCCAGATTCCAAAGGTACCTAGAAAGCAGAAAATAATTTATGGAGGCCACAATATCATGCTCCTCAGACTTTAGCAGAGCAGGGAATCTCGCAGTCTCGGTCAGCAAGTTAACAGCAAACAATATTGTTACGGAATAAGCTCACATGTATCTGATGCATGGGTGAACAAGTCGTCGCAGTGACACGATGGTTGGAGGCCCTGCTCTAGCTTGGCGAAGAGTTGACTTTATATTACTCATGTCGTGCATCATTCTCCAAGTATCCCGGGGGTTATGTTATTGACTGGAGGCTCATACAATGATTACTGGTATGGCAAGTAACACAACGTGGCAGGGTGATACCGAATATATTCAAGCGTGAGATGGGAGTGGTTGTGGCACTCCCGAATCCCGACTCTTCACTCTCAATGGTCTATAAGTCTCCTGAGACGGCCCTCTGCACTCTCTGCAAGTCATTACCATCTCGACCAATTGACCAGTACACTTTAGACAAGCTTGTCGCTAAAACACTCGAGGACACACCAACCAAACATTCGTCAGAGGTACAAAAGAGCCAGTGGGAGCTTGCATTGAAGAACGAGATATTCGCCCTCGCTGTATGTTTCATGTCCGCCATCTATACACACATCGACTGACTTTCATTGACAGGAAAATGAGGGCAATGCCTTAAGTGACCCAGACACCGACTACTATGACGCGCTTAAGGACAGGTTGGATTTAGTTCTGACATTCACCGAACATGGTTTGTTTCAGTTCACTCCTCACATGCGGCTCTCTTAACATGGCGCCATTCTGTACAGATGTCTGCGAACAAACTTTTCCATTGACGACCCTACAGGATCTACTTGAGACCCAGACGATTCCCTCGTGCTCACATATCTTCTCGTGGATTGAGTCTCGTGCCAGTCGCCTCACAGAGGGTATGGTGCCGCAGAAGGGCAAAGCTTTAGTCCTTTTGCGGACACTAAACGACCTCTTGCGCCGTCTGTCGAAGATGGGCTCCAACACCATATTTTGTGGACGTATCCTCACATTCCTGAGTGGTGTTTTTCCTCTTGGCGAGAGGAGTGGTGTCAATCTGAGAGGGGAATATGGCCCTGTTTGGGAGGGCGTGAAGATGAGTCTCAAGGAGAAGAGCGAGCAGAAGCAAGAGGACACGAAGGACGAACAGCAGGATAGCATGCAGGTGGATGAGACACTGTCAGATGCAGACCGGGTAACCTCATTGTCCAGGCCAGCAGACAAGAAGATGGAAAAGAAAGAAGGTGTGCATATTATGAATATTGTTATTTGTATCCTGACGTATCATTCGTCAGAGTTCTACAATACCTTTTGGTCCCTGCAGCTCCCTTTCTCCCGACCTCCTATCTTCGCAACGCCATCAGTCTTCCCCGAGTTTCGAGAGTCCGTGAATAAGGTCCTCCCCATCATTAAGGAGGCCACTGCCAAGGAGCGCGCCATGATGGGTAATCGTTCTGGTTCTTCCACTGCAAATCCTCTCAAGAGGAAGCACGAACCAGATTCCGCCGACGAAAGTGCGGGGAAGGACTACTTTTTCGCCAAGTTCTTGACTAGCCCAGAGCTCCTTGACTTAGAGGCGAGATTCGGTTTCTTTTAACGGATCCAGCAAGGCTGATATATGGTGATACCAGGTTGCCGATACGCACTTCCGCCGCCAATTTCTCTTCCAACTCCTAATCCTTTTGCATCATCTGCAAAACTTTACTGCTGACGCAAAAGCGGTTTGGTCAACAGTCCGGAACCGCTCTCTTCAGATTGACTTCACATTAGAGTTTGCAGACTCACAGTGGGTGGCGGAGACAATACAGAAGGCGCAAGAAGAGCTGCGCCAGACAGCGCCAGGGGGTCGCGCTTTCGCAGACACGGTTGGCACGATGCTAGATCGTGAAGACAACTGGGTGCGATGGAAGAACGAGTTGTGCATGCCTTTTGATCGGGAGTCATATTTCGAGGAGAAAGGCGGTTCGAAAGTAAGGCTGGAAGAGGCAACACGCGATGCGCGTCGGAAATTACGGGAGCCTGCGAAGGACTGGGAGCACAGTCTTGGCTCCGCTCCGCTAACAGAAATTTGGGAGATGGGATATCGGGACTTGCGCGATTTGGAGAATCCTTTCCAGTAAGCTCTCCGCCGCATCGTGGTGAAAATGCATTGCATCTGATATGACTCCCATACAGGCCTGGTGAGGTGAAGGATTTTGTAAAAAAGGTCAAGTTAGAGGACAGTCGTATCGATATGCGAAAGAAGACATTGGCGCAGGCAGCGGAGCGCGTGGCACAGGCTCGAGCGAAGGCTGCGGCTGCGTTCGGTGTGGTCACAACGGAACAAAAGAAAGCTGCGAATATCCCCACTGTAGTCGCGTTGGAACCAAAGAAAGAACTTGTGCCGTCGATGTCTACACCTTTGCAAGACCCTGCGTCCTTCGCGACTATCCAGAAGGTCACCCCTGTCCCTGTGTCAGTCACACCGGCTGGAATCACGAGCCCGCCGCTGCACCCTTCTCTACCCGCAAAACCAGGGATATCGCCATCAAAGCCTCTGTCCAAAAATTCTGAACCTGCAACGCCTTCTCCCACACCGGCAGTCACACCAGCTCCTCAAATGTCACCTGCGCCGGCTAATACTGCCGCCTCTGCAGCGTCGACATCGACTTTGGCGCTAATACCTGCCACTGCACCAGCTCATACGCCCCCACCCACTCAGTTACCTGCACCTGCACCTACACCTGCACCTGCACCTGTACTCACACCCGTACCTGTACCCGTGCCCGTGCCTGTGCCCGTGCCTGTGCCTGTGCCTGCTGCACCTGCACCTGCTCCAGTGGTCGCACCAGCGGCGCTGCCCATACCTCCAGACGACCAGATCAGTAAGCACGAAGAGGTATACTTTCTTGCTGTACTTTTGTTGTTTACCTTTCTCACTCAACCGGTCATCTATACGCACGCAGAACAAGCACCGCTGGGCATGGCTAGCACTGCGCACCGCACGCGACCAGTACCTCGCGCATTTCGGCAAGATTGGCACCGGCGATATTGTGTTACTCGCACTGGAGATTGAAAAGGCGGAGTTGGAGCGCGAGCGCGCCGCGAAAGCTGGCGAGGACCCTGCGTTGCCGAATGGGCTTGCAGCAACGGGGGGTGGCGAGGGCACAGTGAAGTCAGAGCCATCGGGTAGTCAGCACGCGGACATGGAAGGTGATGTCAAGATGGACGAGGCAGAGTCATAGTGGTTGGTGTTAGCATTCGTTGTCGTGCTCTCATCGCGGCTGATAGCACGGCCGCCGTTAGTCGTTTTCATTGCTTCATCCGTGGCAAGATGTACTGTCGTACTCATTACCAGCAATGCCTCGAGGTCAATCGAGCTTATTCAGGCTGTGTGCACAAGAGTCGCATATGTGTCAACTTCGATGCGAGACCGAGGCCAAGGCCTCGAGGTCGTGCGCTGCACTAGCACTCTACAGATGAGCGAACCGGCAGTCTTTGTCAAGTAGTTGTAGAGGAATTGCAAGTGGTCAGATCAGTCTAATAGGACAAAGAAACAAATTGGATTGTCAGTAGTAAATTCACAGTCAGGGGGAAAGTTCGCATACTTGGAGGCTTAGTACATCAGAAACGCTCCTATGGACATGGACAAGACCTGCTCCGCCGTCTGCAGCGAAAGAGGTCCTTGAGCACAGCCGTTGTGCGACCGTCGCTCTCCAATCTTGCCTGACAACCTGTTCTTCGTTATGGTGCACCGCCAAGAGGAATACACTAGTCTCCTACACGGTTCTTATATACATGCAAGAATCCATAGTATTCACATGTACTTCTTCGAGTTCTTCATGGGCTTCTCTATCCTTCACTGGCAATATCGGAGGTGTTGTAGTATAAGTTCACAACCCAGTATGCTGGCACTTGCCGGCGGAGATTTGTACCCGTACATGTAGCGTAGCGACCATTTCGCAGTTAATTGAAGTCGTCTTTTTTGTCAGTTCTGAGTGCAACCTTGCAACAGGAGGCTCTATGGATTTAGTATGAACAGCTTCAAAAGCTGCGAACTTGCTCCTGATCAACTTGTCAGCTCCCCCGGTCACGCCGCTTTTGCGGTGATACCCTCTACGTTCAGCGCATATTTGGGTTTTATACCCGTTAGACCAGTCACCCAGATGTGCTTTGGTAACTTGAAAGGCGAGTACGACACTCGTCCACGACGCCAGCCCGCTTACAGTAATAGACGTCTTTTCGAAGTATCTGAAATGATTGAGTTCAGCGTAACTTCTTGGCTGTGCGGCAATTAAGTTATTTTCTCACCGTATCGTAGCATCTCGGCTTCCAGCTACTATCTTTTGTCACGTAGGGCTTTTGCTGTTGACCTGGATGATTTGAAGTTGAGCTTGTGGCGTCAAGCGTTGAGGTTCAAATCAATGTATATTCGCTTACTACTGTCACAGTTTAGCGTAAAAAAGCTCGAGACTACTTTGAAAGGGCTACCACCGAGGTTGCCGGCTACATCTTTAAGCTCAGCAACTAGCCACGGTCAGGATTGCTCTAAACCTGACAAGTCTTTACAGCAGGTCTGTCCAGCTAATTTGTAACTCGGAGATCTGACCAATAATGCAGTGCCTAGTGCTCGGACGCTTTCTAAGGCCTCTATGCCAATAACGGGCTATCGCGTTTATCGGCACAAGAGCCTTTATTTCTTCTTCAATCATCACGATGATTTACACCCTAGCGGCCTCGGGGTGAAGTTCTTGAACTCAATCCCACGATCTTGTGGGCCAGAAGCGTTCCAAGAATGGCTGTCAGACCAACGTGCATGGCTAGATGGTATCATTGCCCAGTATCTTGCGCTAAAGTCGCGGATTTCAACGAGAAAAATAAACTATGTTGCAATTCCCCACCGTCAGATTATCGATTATGACAGCAGCGACGATATGGTTCAGAGTACGACCGCCGAAAATGAAGAGAAGGGCGTTGAGATCAGGCATGCTCCCTATTTCAACAATGGCGTTGTTTGGGAGTACATCTACGAAATCGATCTCGACAATCTCATGTTTCATGTAGACAACCGCCCGATATTCCGCTTGGACGACAGACCGCCTGTGAATGTTTTCAGGCTATCCTTAGGGTTTGGCCATTACTTGCAACGGGCTTGGAGGCTGGGAGCACCAGAGGAGTACCTCTTCAGATGATGCCCTCCCCCGACCGTTGGAGTGGAGATTCTGGCTAAATATGCTCAGTTTAACTGTGGACGTACTTCCCTCGAAGTACATAGCCAGCCTTCTGTTTGTGTCGGATGCACTGTCTCTTCAAGAGAAAATTCGTACACGCTTCTTAGAAGTCCTAGTGGCCATCTCCAAGCTTACATGGAAATTTGCTTATGTCTTCTGCACTTCCGAGATTGTTTCGGATCGCAACACGGTATCAAGATCAGCCATGAATGCCTTGGATTCTTTAGTTATGTGGGCTACGGTGACGCCATATTTTGGTGCAGACATTGTGCACAAGAGACACATCACAATCGAAGATGTTACATGGTTTAGTAGTAACATCTGCTCTCTGGTTTGGACCCATTTGGATGATGTCTCAAACTTGCATGACAGCGTGCTCACTATCTTCAAATACATCATGAAGTCCGAACGTAACGCTGATGTTTTTTATGGCGTCGTGATTTCCGGACTGCACTACGTCCCCGTCAATGTCAATAAAAAGGATCGTTTTTTTTTTTTCGTTCACACCAAGGCACTTCAGCTACTTCCCACTAGGTTTGCGGAGGCATCCTCCATACCAGGTATTACAGCCCTCGCACGTCTGGGCTTTGTACGTAATGATAACCTCCTTTATCAATTGCGCAACGGAAAGCCTGGAAGATATCCAAATACAAACTCACATCTCTTCCGTGATACCGGCCATCTCGACAAACTACCACTCGAAGTGGTTGGGATGATTGCAAAGGAACTGTCGTCGTTTTGGGGTCGGGTCACGTTTGCAACTGTATCACCCCGCACACTGTCAGCATCGATAGCACTAGGCGTCTTTCATGAAATCTTTATCAACGACCACCTCCGTCTAACGGATATTTCTTCCGACCACCCGGAAGAACTGCATGATGCATTTTTTGACGTGCTGCCGTTTCCCGAAGGGAAGAGGACGATAAGGCTAGGTTCTATGCTCCTGAGTTCCGACATCACCACTGAACGGTATATCGAAGCGGATCCTGGCAAAAGCCAGACTGCATACAGGCGCATGTACCGGCAGAGCGAGAGACGGCCAGGTTGTTTATGCCGGTCTCTGCGACGGCACCGTTTTGGCGGTGATGTACAGATTCCAACCCGGAATGTAATTGCACACTCTTGTTCCCGTCGGTTGGACACCGACATTTGCAATGACACTTGATGCAACGCACTAAGTATCTGTTCCAAAGTGAAGCTTCAGATGCTCTTGCTGCAGCAACTCAGATACAATGCGAGTTCATTTCGAGGTAGTCCTGTCTCCCTTTCCGTGAAGAGCTGGCATACGGAAGTATCGAATTAAGTCGAGGAAAACTAATTAATCAAGGAATTTATTAAGGTACCATGTAAGGTTCCTCGAAAGGCCGCCGATCGAGGCCCGAGGAACCCAGGGAAGTAGGGGATGTCGGGGTCGGCCCGGCTGTCTTGCTCAAACCACCTGACCTTCCTAATCGGGGGGGGTGCGGCGGACCTACAGCCATGGTCAACCGCCAGCTCAGTCAACACTCAAGTTGAGTCTGAGGGTCAACACCACCCTTACCAGGCTCTCTGGCCTCTCCGATGGATTCTCCTCCTCATAACGCTAACGACGACGACGGCGGACTCAAGAAGCGATACACAATGCCGAGCCTAAGTGAGTCTGGAAATCGCTATGCTTGAATTAGCCGGAAGTTTACCCTTTCACAGTCGATGTGCCCGCGCCAGCATCAGCCCTGATCGACTTCCCCTCTGTGGACATGTCACTGGCAGCACCCATGCAATATTTGATGCCACCTCATCTTCCATTTCGTCGCATTTCATCACCTTCTGTGCCAAATCTCATGAACAGACAATCAGTCGGCAGCATGGCCTCCTTTGACTCATTTCCCGAGGATAGCAGCACTTCAAGCTATCTTATGCCCGTTGCATCCAGAAGTCCTCCAAAGAGGACCAAATCGAGACCGTCCTCGCTAGAGCCGCTAAGGAGAGTACATAGAAAGCGGGAGCTGCGTCCCGTAGATGAAGAACGGGAGGCAAAACGGAAGAAAGTCATCAAAGAGTTTTACGAAACGGAACGAACATATGTTGAGGGGCTGGATCTTATCTACACGGTGAGCTTCTCTTTGCTACACATTGTCGTGACGTTCGTGAAGATTTATAGTCCTGTAGCAATTTCTGACCCCCATCATTGCATCCCTGGATGCTCCGCATCCACTTCTTGATCGCACGGAACTCAATGCGGTATTCTCCAACTTCGTCGACATCTGGAATCTTCACCGGTCGTTCTTCACGTCGTTGACCGAACATCTGCATCCCTCGTCATCCACGTCTGCAAATGGATCAGATGCGCCGCCTCCACTTTCACCTATCCTGCTCTCACATTTCCCATATCTTTCGCTGTATACACCTTTTGTGACCTCCTTCGATACCTCGGTCACATCGTTGATAGGTCTGCTGACCTCTAATGCACGCTTCTCTGCGTTTGTAGCTGAACAGGAAGCTGATCCTCGTTGCGGAAAGCTCAAGTTGCGTGACTGGTTGCTCACGATTGTTCAACGTTGTCCAAGATATATCTTACTCTTGAAAGATCTTATCAAGTGCACCGACGTAGACGATCCCGAACGTGACTCACTTATGAGAGTACACAGCCTCGTTTCCAAGAGTAAGACAGTCCATTATCGTTATCTTACAACGTAGCTCAGTCGTCGACAGTTACCGTCTCCCTCAATGCATCGTTAGACACACATGCCCAGGCTTTATCCCTCTTAGCACTCCAGCGCAGCACCCCTAACCTGCCTTTCCAACTCATTGCTCCTGGTCGAACATTCCTTAAACGCGGCACTCTTCTTCAGCTTGAGCGCTCTTCTCTACCCCGGGAGCGGGAATTCTTACTGTTCTCTGACTGTCTCATCTGGCTCGCCAATTTGGACAGAGGAGATAGGGAGCTTGCCGACCGCTGGGAGTGGATGGCCTGCGGCGGTGGGATGGGCAAGGGTCGGCCAGCCGGTCGACCAGATATGCTGCGTTCGCGGAGTCGCAGCGAGGCTGAACTTTCAGCAATACGCGAGCGTTTGCGAACGTCACAGGCGTTTGCTGCTTCGCAGATCCGGCCAAGCACTAGCTCAAGCATCCGTTCCAACGGTGGTGCTGCGGTGCCATTGAAGAAGAAGCGACAAGCCAGCAGCGGGGCTGGAGAAGAGAAATGGTGGTTCAAGGGCCGAGCAGAACTAGTTGACTTGGAAGTCGTCGTGAGTCCTTCGACGGAGCCAGGAGAAGACACGAGGTTTGAGGTGTTGAGCCCAGAGACGTCGTTTGCGGTATATGCAGGTAAATTCATATCGCCAGCGTCGCGATGCTCCAGACTGACAAAAAATGGCTCACAGCGAGTTCAGAGGAGCGTGATGAGTGGAGTACAGCTGTCCGTAATGCAAAGGGCTCCTTACTCGTCTCGTTAAACGCTACGAATCCCAACTCAACCCTTACGTCGTCCGCTTCGACACACCATCTACGGCGCACTCTACAGGCTCTCCCTCATCTCCCAGAGGAAGAGGGTCGCCAGCCGAAACGAGGTAAAGTCGAACACTTTGTACCCGCTATCTGGATACCAGACGGAAAGACGGAGAGCTGTATGCGGTGCGGAAGGACATTCGGCTGGCGCCGACGACGACATCACTGCAGGCTCTGTGGCAGGTGTGTCTGTGCCGGCTGTTCTGGAAGCGTATGTGACTTGCTGTGCACAAACTGTCTGCTTTACTGACCTCATTTACTTGCGCCAGACCTTCTTCATCTCAGATCCCAACGCTAAGGACACTAGCAAACCTGCTCGTGCCTGCAACGCATGTTATGAGACCGTATTTCCACTTCTTGATTCAACTACTGAGGAATCCTTGGTTCCTCCGGTTTCAACATTTACTCTATCTGGCTTCCCTTCATGGCAGTCCATGCCGGCCCTAGCTATGCCTAGTTCCCGCCCACGGCCGTCTGCACTCATGGCTATTGACGTCAACAATCCGTCCAGGCGTGCGCTGCCTCGTATTGACGACGTACCTGACAGTGTCTCTACCCCCGCAGAGCTCGACGGACTCAGCGTATCCGAGACCAATCACCGTGGCGGCGGCAACGCTTCCTTGCAGCCCGTCGTTCGCGTCAAGACCTCTTTGCGCCCCCGCTCCTTCCACCAGATTCGGGAGGACTTCCAGGATCTGCCGAGCCCGAGCCCGAGCCCGAGCGCATCACACTTTTCTGAGTCCACTATAACAGATGAGTCTGGAGGCATATCATTAGCTGCGCCGCCTGAGCTAGAGCCGCCGCGCCGCGAAGACACCGCTCGCAGGCACAAGCGATTCTCACTTCCTGCGATCGCGCTGCATACCGCGCCCGTAACCGCCCGACCGAATTCGACTGGTGAAGGTTTTACGAAGCGCTTTTCGCTCGTGCTTGGAGGCAAGAGCCATGGCTCGGTGGCGCGTGCGTCTAGGTTGCCCGCGAACAATGGTAGTATTCTAACGACAGACTGTCCGCCAACTCCGACGCTGAAACATGGTGCGGCTGCGATGAAGCTCAGCGAATTGTTGGGTCGGCGGAAACGCACGGAGTGAACTCCGGTATAACAACGATAGGTCTACTAGGAACGTCCCTGCATAATCGTTTCATCTAGAGAGTTAATCGTAGTGTATATTTTATAATGGGATGCCGTTCTCTTGTTCGAGCGACAGGTCGGGTCAATGTGGCCACAAAGGATATCTAGTGCTGTACAGTTCGATTACACTCTCAGGAAACAATGGTTGTTCTCTACACATAATACCATGCTAACTCGTCAACACGAAGCTCTAATTTGCAAAACATGAACGTTGAAAACTTCGTCGGTCTCCCAAGGGCTAATTGGTCGGAACCCATTGCAACCCGACCTTATGAAGCTTGTCGAATGCTTTGTCTGCTACATTCCAGAGTCCTTATTACTGAAAATTTTAAGATCCACAATCAAGAGTAGGACCACGAGCGTGCGGCTTTCGTGCACACACCTAAGTATTTTGTAGTAACTTCTGAATAGCTGTGCCGCTCCAAGGGTGAGATGTGGTGGAATCATAAGGCTGATCATGATACTGGGTGTCACGTATACCACGATGCTACAGCATATTGAACGCTTAGCACAGACTAGAGTTCGTATACCCTCACAGTGAGTGACCGATAACCCGACGATTGTGAATAGGAATTATGGAATTGGGCTCGTCGAGGACATTCTGAGACAGTCGCTGACTGTGACGCCCTATCACCACTTTCTGCACTTCCTTTACGATGGAAAATCAAGCTGCCAGTACAATAACAGTGTTCAGAGTTGCGTTCGAGATAGAAAAGGGACTTGGTGCCTGCGACCTGCCTTGCAAGCGACTCTTCGGTGATTTTGTAAAGCATTGCAGCTTGGATTCCGTAAAGGTATCACTGAACCAGATGTGAGCTTCAAGATAGGACCCGCCACGCCATGACGACATCTCGCCCCATTGTCTCCGTCCGCAAGTGCCGCAGCCCCCGCGTACCTCCCAGCTGTTCGCCGTACCCAACGCCCAATGCGCCCACGAGCATAGGTGCGACCGTCACGACCAGTGTGTCCACGAGGCTGCCGGGGGGAAGAGTGACAGAAGCGGAGGTAGATGTGGACGACGGAGGTGCAAGGAAAGAGCAGATGACGCGTGCGCCGCCCTCGACCATGATGGAACGCAGGCCCCGCGCGCGCAGCGCCCTGAGGACTGCGGGAAGTGGAAGGTCGGTCGTGGACGGAGGGAGGTCCGGATCTGCACGATATCATTAAAATGTCAGTATGTAGAGAAAGAGAAAGGAAAGGCGGGGGGGAGAAAGACGTACGCAGGGTTTCCTGCTCGACAAGAATCACCTCTGCGCCGGCCTCCTCGAGCGCCGCACGACGCGTATCCCATTCGGCAGCACGGTCGGCAGCGTCGTCAGACGCGAAGAAGCCGTCAGCACGCGGCGGCTGCGCAGAGAGTACCCACGGCTGGATCCCAGCACCTTTTGCGGCGTTCAAGAGGAGGCGGCAGGATGGTGGCAGGCGTAAGTGTGGATCAAGAATCAGTGGGCGCGGGTGGTGGTAGTGCTGGAGGTGTGTATTTTGGGAAGGGAAAGGCAGGAGGCGGACTGACGGTGCAGGTATGAGTAAGCTACTATGCAGAAGGGGGAAGGGCAGGTGAGCATGCCATTGAGCTGGGGGTTGTCGCACGCTGCAGTGCCTATTCCGATGAGTATGCCGTCGTGCATCGTACGCATCCTGCCCGTATAGAAGGTGAGGAGGGCGATGAGGATGGTTCTCGCGTGTATAGAAATACAGAGCCTCACCAGTGCGTCATCAACATGCTCTCGTCGCCGCTTAGGAGCAGCTGGGTGCCGCCCTGACCTGCAATTTTCGCGTCGAGCGACTGCGCGAAGGTGAGGGTGACATAGGGTCGCCAGTCGATCGGCGAGACGAGGTCCGGGAGGGGTGATGTACCCGCTGGCATACCCTCCGGAAGAACACCTAAAATGTCATCTAGGATGCTCGGAGGGCTAGAATTCGCCGTGGACATGGTTTAAGCAAAGAGGTGGGACCAATATCGATGATGGGTGGTGTCGAGCTCTGCGCAGCGGGTATGATGAGGGTACACGAACACAAAAGAATAATGGATTTCAGCGATTTTCTAGCTAGGTGCACCTGAAAAAAATGGTGAAGGAGCCAGTGAAGATCTTTCACAGTCGTTGAACTTGATCAGTATGCTATCTGTATACAATTGACTTACTGATGATCCTCCGATAGAAATGAAGCACGTTTCGCTGCTAAAGTACTTCCTTGGCTTACTCATGGTAAGAGACCGCATTTTGTTGCACATGCTTAAAGAGAGGACAAATGTAGACTTACCTGTGATAATGTTTCAAGGCCACAGGCAATATTAGACACGACCTGGCACACTGGTGGGAGGAACGCGAGCCAGGGCCAGACAGTGGGACGCGCAAATCACGTGATGGGAACATGTGGTGATAAACAGAATGCAGAGTGTGTTTCGCGTCGTCCACTCTTTCTCTCCCACCACCACTACCGCTCGCTCTCATCCCACATCTCGACTTTCCCGCCACCCTACACTATCAACCATGTCCGGACGCGGTAAAGGCGGAAAGGTAGGCTCTCTCATTCGTGTGCGCTATTTTAACGGTGCATGTCTATGCCACCCGCTACTTGTCTACCTCTGTATTCTTTTATTCACTGTGTGCTGATGAGGCTCATGCAATAGGGCTTGGGCAAGGGCGGCGCCAAGCGCCACCGCAAGATTCTTCGTGACAACATTCAGGGTATTACGAAACCCGTATGTGTTCCCCATCTCAGTGCTACAGCCTGACTACATCTGACTCGATGGCGCTCAGGCCATCCGTCGTCTTGCACGTCGTGGCGGTGTCAAGCGTATCTCGGGTCTCATCTATGAGGAAACACGTGGTGTCCTCAAGATCTTTTTGGAGAATGTCATTCGTGACTCCGTCACATATACTGAGCATGCTAAGCGGTTTGTGTTTCTTTTCGATGAGATCATCATCTAGCCACTAATATCTCGATTCAGCAAAACTGTGACCGCGCTCGATGTCGTCTACGCGTTAAAGCGTTCAGGCCGCACCCTTTACGGTTTCGGTGCTTAATCTACTGCTATATATTCCATGCTAGTCTTAGTTTTGTTATGTTGATGTCTCATTGTCTGAGTCCTATGTAAGATAGACATTCGTTGGAAATGGATATTCTCTATGAACTTGATATATAGGGATATTGTCTGCTCGAATTTAGGTAACTTAATTATCATGTGAACAACGTATGCCTTGACACAACTAACCCATGCCTTAACAGACTTGTGTGTCTTTACCATCTCGTTTGTATACCTTTCCTCCCTTCATCACGAAGACAATGTTTTCCTGTGTGATTGCAGAACTGAAGTTTTCTTGCAAATCACTCTTCGTGGCGACCAGGTCTGCAGCAAACCCCCGTCGCAGAATGCCGAAGGGAACCTCGTTGTCCCCGACAACCCCTGCATCCTCGCCGAGCTCGTCAACACGATTGAGGCGGCGGGCACCGTCCTCGCCCTCCCAGGCCATCGAACGCACACATCGCCACCCACCGAGCGTCGCCCACTGCAGTACGCGGCGCCAATCCGCGCCGAGCCGGACCATGAGCTGCAGCTCCAACGCATTGTCCCCGTGCGCAAACGTGCCTGTGTCGCCCCCGCACGCGATATTGTCGAAGCCCTCCGCGAGCGCGGCGCAAAATGCCTGTGCTGCGCGCGTCCACGCACCCCCTGGCTCCCTGTCTAACGTGTAATACGCAGCGAGCGTGGGCACCCAGGTGGTGCTGCCGAAGAGGCTCCTCATCGGGCCCGTGGTGGTGGTTCCCGGGCCCACTGACGGGCTGGGATCTTCAGCGCGAATAGCAGTGAGGATATCGGTACCGTGCTCTATGCTATCGACGCCCTGTGCGGCGAGCGACCGCACAGTCTCGCCATTCGTGGCGTGTGCGGCTACTTTGACGCCGTATTGGTGTGCGGTGGTGATCATGGCCTCGGTCTCCGAGGGGGAGAACGTGCGGATGGACGCCCTGCCAGGGACAGCCGACGTGGTGATGGCGCGAGAGCGAAAGCAGTAGTCTGGGAAGGACACGGCCTTGATTTCCCGTGCTCAGAACACCGTTGGTGGAGCTGAGGCGCTTACCTGCATAGATCTGGGTACGGTTTTAGCATGCTCGTTCGCAACGGCGAGAAGCTGTCATTTTGTCGAGATGTTTTACGAACCTTGATCCAATCCGCGCCTGCACCAATTTGCCGTCTCACTGCCTTGATGCACTCATCTACTCCATCTGCTACCTCCGCACCTGTGATACCGCCAACGCCTTCCTGGTTCACGTGCACCATGCTTTTGGGACCTGAATTACTATCTATGAATTATGGAGGGCACTCTAGACGTGGGCTCATGCTGACCATAGCTCCCCGTGGCCACCACGGCACGGGTTGCACAGAAATAGCGCGGGCCCGGGATTATTGGTGTGCGTCCGGAGATGCAGCTCCGAAGCGCGATATCTGCATCGTCAGCACCCTCGGTGCCGAGATCTCTGCAGCACGAAGAAGGGTTCACGCTCGTGTATGCAATGGGAAATCCCAATATGAACACACACCTCACAGTTGTGAACCCCGCTAGCAATGTCCGCTTTGCGTGCACGACAGCGCGCACAGTGCGCTCAGCAAGGCTTTCCTTTATGAGCTGGTCCTCCCACACTGTCTCAGAATACGGGTGGAGGAACACTATGATATATGGTGCAGCGGGGACCGCGTGTAGTAAGAGTTGCAGCTTGATGAGGGGGCAACCGTAAGGAGAAACGGGGTGTCAACACATACAATGTACATGTGCGTCTACCAAGCCTGGAAAGACCGTCAGCGCCCTTAGATCGATGTTTCTGGGGTCAGAAAACACGTTGGTGGCGTCGTGTTGCACCTCCTGGGGGTCATATTTCCGCACGGCGACGATGAGGCCTGAAGCTTCAGAGACGGTGATGAGAGAGTAGCACGACAACTCGAGCGTCTCGGAATTGAACAGCTTCCGAGCGAAGATATGGATGGTGTCAGGGTCATTGACGGCAGGCATGGTCTGGAAGACACGCATCAATACAGTCCCGTATTTTTGGGAGAACTTAGCTGCAGCCAGCGGCGGACATCGATGGGACTCGGGCTCAGACTGTATCTGGCACAACAAAGTCCCACGAGGATAAGATAAGATGCCGAAGTTGTTTGTGGCTCAGAGCTGTCAGCATCACACTCCCTTCGACGTTCTCATTTTTGCGGCGATGGCACAAAACATCATGCACGGAGACGTTCTCGACTTACTGGACGTGCACAGGACCATCCATAGCACTGAATCAATGTCCTGACGGCGACCCAGCCTCGGTGAAATGACCATGGTCCTCTGACCCCACTGGCGTCCCGTAGATGAAACTTCGATAAGAGTTTGTACTTCATCTCCCCTGTAATAGCAGCGGAGACTGTATTCGCTATGCCAAGTCTGGATTACAGCTGTCGGGCGTAAGGCAGAAGAAGAATTTGCGGCGGAACCGGCCAGCGCTGTTCCGACACCATACCCTTCAATGACAAGTCTCCCGCCGTTCTGGACGCTGGGATTACAGGGTCAGCTCGGAGAAGATGTGTCTTCATCTTACATAACGAGATCAACGACTCATGCCGAGGGGTGTGAAGCCGCACTATTTGCATTGCGGCGCCGACATTGACGGCGGAGGAGCCGGGCTGCGACGGCGTATTCAGTGGTGTCACTCATCTCCGTGACAGGCTCAGAACTGAAGCACGGACTATGTGGCTGGTACCGATTGCATCGTCACCCGAGCGGCATTTCCTTGTGAAGAATGTGGTATGTGGGCGCGTCGGCGTCATATGACTCATTCCCCTCGGAGAGCGTGCCTGTCATTTTCAGCGACCGCTAACGGCCTCCGTCTGGCGTCAACCACGGAAGGGCTGCATGTTTGTCCGCGTTCTCCTGGGCTGCACAACGGGACCTCCGCGGCGGGACCGGTCGTTCGTAATCACCGCTGTAATCACCGTGAGCAGGTGGTACTGTAGAGCTGCTCAGACGGCGCAGCGTAATGAATTGCAGCCTCGATTCGACGAACACGCCCGCCGACTGAATAGGCGGCCTCCTGTGTAACTGCTAATGTTGCATCGAAGCGAGGCCATACAGCCCCTTGTCCGCAGGTGCTTCATCCTGTTAGTGATGCGCCTATCGCGCCCTCTCTACAATCTAACCACGCTGATTCCCGCTCAGTCAATACAACCATATGGACGGCTCCATGACGCCGGTAGGCACATCATCGCGCACCCTACACTTCCGTCTCAGCCGCTCGCGATTGTACGTATCCATGTACATGCCAATTCAGTCATCATACGCCCGCAGCCTGCTCCTGTCGTTGTCCGCCGCTAACCCGGGGGTCCCCAAATCATGGATCCTGGCGGCACGCTTGCCGCGGACTCGCTCAAAGAGAGTTCTGAACGTGTTTCATTCGATGTCGCCGTGGGGCGGTGATAAGGTGGGAGCCCCGCCAAGCTGAGGGCGTGCCAGGGTCGGCGACAACATGGGTATGAGAGACTGCTGCCGCACGGGGATTCACTTCTGTCATCGAGTGAACAATACAGCATGCCAAGCAAGGTGGGATCGGCACGGAAGGTTAGAGGCCGACAGGTGACGTGTTAGTGTGGTTGTAGCACATAAGAACAAGTAAGGCGCATAAGTAACTATACGTGAATGAGCTAGGTACGCTACACAATACATTTGAAAAGACATGGGGTAAATACTAGATCGGGATGAGCGGGTATTCATAGCCTGCTTGCAGAAGCCTTCACAACAAACAAGAGAAGGTGTGTGAAATACAAACGCAGGTCCTCGCAAGAGCTGTGTGATGTGGTGAAGGCTGAAAGGTAATGTACAATTGAAAGGCGGGCAACTCGTTCTATCATCCGTAATCAAGATTACGGGGCTTTTCGTGCGTGGGAAGCAGGCAAGCGAACGATGATGTATATTGTTCGAGCGGAAGATCAGGCGCGTTTGGATGCGCAGAAAGGGCCCTCCCATGGGATCGAGTCGACGTCAACAGTCATGCCACGCCAACTGCCCACCAGCACCTGGCCGTAATGGACATACCCACGAAAAACCCAGCGTGTGTGGCCGTTTTGGGCCTGCGAGCCATGCTGAACAGGGGGATGGGCATTAATCCAGGCCAAGCCATGCAAAACATGCCAGAGGATGTACACGCACAGGCACACGGACAAGAGCAATCAGGCCATCCCACGACCGCACCCTACCCAGGAATGTGAAGCGGCCCCAGGCTATACCGTGGTTGAGATCGGTCTGTGAAAGCTTATCAGTGATGACCAAAGCCCATAGCATGTCGATCAAACGGACCTCTCCGGTGAAGATGATGTCTTGGATGCCGGAGCAACTGGTCTCATAAAATTCCTCTTCTCCATCATCACTTGAGGCCATTCCTAATCCAGCCTCGGCAAAGTCCTCTTCAAAGTCAGCGTGACACAGAACTTGCTGTTGCTCGACGACGGGTTCTTGCGTATCCGAGGACTGTGCGTGCACATGCACCTGCATCGTGGGATCATCGATGCTTATGCGGTACTGGCAGGAGCGGCAGGTGTCCTCGCTATGCGAATTGGGCCGGCCCTCCACGTAGGTCTCGTGCTCAGAAACGTTGCCTTGATTGTCTGTAATCATGACCGTCCCCTACAAAGAACAGAACATTAGTAATCAGTGCCGGTGCAACGGACGCGCCACAGAACTTACTGAGGACTCGTGGACGACTACAGGTGGGAACCACGCGTTGCGGATACCATCGTCGAGTACATCTTCGTCGCTGCCACCTGGTAGGACAGGATTCGCGGGATTTACACAGTGGTGCTCCTTCAGTCTCATGAAGAGAGGCCAAACGGTCATGAACGGAGATAATTCACCGAACTGCTCCGGGTAGTTGGGCGTAGGGACAAGATTCGTGTAACCCTGTTCTTCCGGAACCTGGGCAAGGGGTCAGACTAACTCAAACATGGGTTCAAGAAAGGTCCAAGACGCCGATCTCACCAGGATGCGTCCTTGCCAGAGGCCGTCCAACATACCGGGCGTGTACACGACACCCTTGAGCTCAGGCTGACTCCACGGATCCCAGCAATTGGTCAAACGCTCCCAGTCATTGTCCCATTGGGCGCTGGCTGCTTTGAGGTCCCGCGTCCAGACACCCTCCTCCTCCAGGTCAAGTTCCTCAGCCTTCAAGGCATCCTTCCAGTCCCAGCGCGTCGGAGGGACGACTTTAGCACCCTTGTGAGAGTTGACCTCGATGAGGTCCGCTTGCGTCTGGCCTCGCGTGAACCCAAGCCGGTTCGCGTGGTCGCGATCCCTTGGCAAGCCAGAAGGAACAGCAAGGGGAACACTCTCCCGACGAGAAAAGAATAAAAGTTTCGCAGCGGCAGTAAGGGGAGGGGGACAAATGTCGATGCGATGCCCAAAGCGATTCAACACGGTCTTGGTCTCGGACGCGTCGCGATAGAGAGGGTAATAGCCATGTGCAGTCTCTAAGGAATACAGTTCGTCACGCCGCCAGTCGTCAGGAAGGGGGAGCATATAGTGATTATCAGGCGCGTAGAATGAGGTATACTATAGCAGTAGAAGTACTCAATATGCCGTGCAAGACTGGGCATGATGCGTACTCACCCGGAAAGCCATGATGGCATATGGAAGAACCAAGTCGACGACCTCCTGCCGCCTTTCTGGGTTTTCCGTGTCCAATGAGACTAAGCAGGGATTAGGTACGACGGGCGAGTGGGAAAAGAGTAAGACAGACCTTGATCGGCCGTGCACCACATGAGCCAGAGTGCAAGCGCATTTATGGGGCTCTCAAGAGGCCAGCCATTCTGAGTTTCCTTCCATAGACGGGTGCGAACGAAGCGGTCGACGAGAGTGGGCAAACCTGCCCACTCGAGCTGGACCTTGTTCTTTCCATCGTTCTCGGTGAACATAACGAATGCGGACCAAAAGTCATCGAGGAGGTGGGGGGAGTCGAGATGGCCGCGGCGGATGCGCTGAAGGGTGACGCAATTTGACCGGAGCTGAGCGGCGAGGTTGCGGGAACGGAGAACTTTCGGTCCGAAGCGACGGCGGGGGGCATCGACGTCGAATTTCGATCTGAAAATGCGAGCGTATAGATCATTTGTGCGATTGAAGGCGAGATTGTTGTTTAGATGGGAGCAGGTGAGGAGAAGAGGGATGAGGGCGGACGGAGTGCCTATGGAGTCGAGGAGGGCGAGTTCGAAAGCGATTCTCTCGAGGATTTCGCGGGGGACATTGAGGAGGGGAGCAGGGGAGAG
>QLPM01000991.1:0-21080 GCA_003314695.1 Albatrellus sp. MG142
TGCGTGTTGAACCCTTACAGTAGGTGGCCATTCCTTTCCAGAAAAAGGTTCTTTTTACCAGTTCCAGAGTACGCCATTGCCCGGGGTGTCCTGCAATTGGAGTGTCATGACAACTCCTCGTGACTTCCGCTCTGCACGATTCTGGCACGTAGATTTTCCCATCTACTGTCAGCAGACCTTCCTCATTAACCGTTTCTCCTGCAAACAGCGCTGTTTTTGCTTCTCCAGCATCAAGCGTCCACCATTGTCATGACTCCCTTTTCACCCTTATTTTAACATTCATTTCTACTTATATTTCTGACTATTTACTATACAGATACAAGTCACATGACCTGTGGCTGAGATCATATTTGGTATGTCATGTGATGTCACATGATCTTATCTTATCTTATCTTGATTTGTTATCTAATGTGTCACATGATTCGATTATCTTATCTTATCGGGTCACATGATCTCTTATCTAATCTGTCACCTGATCTCATCTCATGTGACCTGCTTACATTATTGCTGCTTACTTATCCAGTGTAGGACATGCGTACTATGCGCTGCATACGCACTGTATCCGCGCGCAACGCGCGCGCACTTCATATTTACTTACTGTGCCTCCCACAGTTACTGCGCATTAGACATGCGTACAAAGGCCCTAAGCCTTGAGGCCCTTACATAAGTACTGGCTACTTTCTTGTATACAAGCCAGTTGATTCTGGTCTTCAATCCTCTCATTCCTTATTAGGATGAGTCTGCTAGATCTCCCAATGAAGCTGGGATATGTTTGAGTGGCTAGCATCTGGCTACACTCTTACACTGAGGGCCCAGGCTGATGGTGTCAGTGCAAGTGCTCTGGTGAATCAGTGAGGACTTAGGTGTCCTACACCATCCCATGTTTTCCTTACTCTCTAGTCATAATGCTGGCAACTGATCTATATATCTAGTGTCTCACGAAGGTCTAACCAGACATTTTATCACCATGACACCCTGTAAGGTTCGATATTGGTCATTTGACAGTGAGATTCCACAGAGTTATCACCACATCCACACATTGGAGGACCAGCGGGGCAACTGGCACATGGCCTTGCCTGCGGCAACGGCCACCAGTACGAGTTTCACACTAGCTTCACCCACCACAAGACATATCTTCGGCTTATGAAATGTGCGAAACCATGGATCTTATTGGCAAACTTTTGAGCGAATCGCAGAACAGCATGGCGGGTCATGCAGCTACTAACTTGGAATGCAACAGGCCCCAATGATAAGCTGAGAGAATTCTCCATACACAGAAGTCAAATCAGTGAAAAGTGAGGCTGGCTTGACAGAGAATTATTGTAATGATGTATGCTACACAGGAAAGTGTTGGAACGAATCAGTAAGATATGGTGCTATCACATCTCCACATCTACATCACCCTCCCATCACAGCTGTGCTCGTTATGAAAGTCCAAGTGAAGAATTACTGGGACATTATGCAAGATTCACTTCCCTAGCCCTCTTGGCATCCCGACCACTCCTACCTGCAGCCTGTACCTCACCGGCACCAGTGCCAAGTGAATCCTGCTCCCAGTATATGTGCTCATCGAGATTCTGAGACCGAGGTCATTTGCTGCTACTGTGAGAAGTGTGGGCACTGTTGGAAAATCGACGACAATGGTACGACACCCGCGCGCACAGCGTGCTTGTCCAGGGCAAGAACAGCCATACGTGGGCAATCGCGTGAGGAAAGTACAGGGGAGAAAGCTACTTGATAGACCCTGCAGCTGCGCTCGGTCGCAATCCCGATGGCTCCCCAATTTCCAAATTCCAACAGGCGCTGGATTCGAGAGGCAGGGGAAGCGAGCTAGCAGATTAACACCAGTTCTCTGCAACGGCGACCTGCAACTCCGAAGATGGAGGGCCAGTAGGAGGCTTGGAAGAACTGGTATTGGCTGTTCTTGCCCCAGACAAGCGCGCTGCACGCGCGGGTGTCGTACGTTGTCACTGATTTTTCTTCAGCTTATGGACACGAAATACCGAGGGAATGGAGGGTACACCCACCGAAAAGAGGAAGCCCGATCGATATGCGATCAAGTCATGATCCAATGGGCAGGTGCGGCACGGTGATTGACTCCGAATATCGCTGTCGGAGTGCACTAGCATTGCATCCGGGTACTGCTGCTACTCCCAAACTGAAGTCCGCTAATGGTCGTCCTAGTCAGACTGAAAGACAGAAAAACCGAACGAGGCAGGTCGCCCTTGCGAGGCCCCGTTGAAATGAGCAGGAACTTGTGTACAGCAAACGCCGTGATCTGCAGATGTTACAGTCTGACTATCTGCAGAGGTCATGGACGATAGTCGCGGAGTTGAAACCCAAGTCCTCGGCTCCAATCTAGCATTTGCTGCCAGCGGCAGGGCAGCGCTGTCTAAGTGTCTCGATATCTTCCGTCAAGAATATCATTGTAAAGTTGTTTGATGGCTTCGAGCGCTGCCATCCATTTATACTTCCTTTTTATACTTGAAAATCCACAGGTATAATACCTTGGAGACGTGCTGACTCAGAAAGTCGCATGATAATGTATTGGGATATTTTTGTGACGTTTCTGGTGTAAATATTAACATCGACGTCAAGCAGTGTTTTTGATCAACCATCCAATATGTTATCAACGTTTTTTCGACTCCGGCCTTTGGTGTGCCGACTCGTGAGTTGCGTGCAAGGGACGAGTGTCCCGCAGAGGACGGTTAGCGACTATATTGGCAATGAGCTTTGACACGATCTTTTCAGGATCTGAGAACTACAGGATAGTAGATCTCCACCTGCAGGGAAGTGGGGGACCAGATAGAGAATCTTACGACACTTCACCCCGCAACTAGGCAAAGGCGGCGAATTATTTCAAGGCATTAGTATTATCAAAAAAAGTCGCGAAAATAGCAAACTACACGATGACCTATAATAAATACTGATAAGTTGCACTATTAATTTGGTGTGAAAAAGCGAACAGTACTTGTAGTTAGTTTCTAATGACCCCAAAATGGATCAGAGCTTGGTAAGACGCTTGCTGTTTGGCAAGGGTCTTCGCCACCCCCCTCCCTTCACCTATCGGCACGCCAGCGACTGACCAGCACCTCATCAGTTGAATTTGGCTGCATATCACAACAAGGAGCGAACAAACATTTCGCCACGGCGGTGTGGGTTACTTGATGGGGTGGGCCGGTAGTAGAGAACACCCAGGAAAGATCCTGGCTTTGATGGATGGATTGGAGGTAGTTGTTTAGCTCGCGGATCCAGTCTGTGCGAGTCAATTGTCAGATTGTCGAACAAATCATTACAGCCAAGGCCTTGCTTACCGTTTCCGTTCATTTTGAGTAAGATAGCAAGTGTACTGTGGTGGAAAGCTTTCTACGAAGTGAGAATGCTGCGCGGAAATCTCTGACGAGGCTCCTCCATTTTCACTGCTCGTTTTTATACTCAAGACTTGACTATACCCTGTGTATATCATGCAAAGGCCACTGACAGATTGGCAGGTCGGAAACTGTGCACCTGGTTAAGCTGTTCATCCACTCGTCAGCTCGTTGTCCTGTGTCGTGATGAGCCGCTTAGCACACGATTCCTGAGCCATAACTCCCGCAGCGAGAAAGTATTTGTGTGAGACTTAATGATTCTCCCGCAAGGAATGTCACACATGGTCTAGCCATATCATCTAATATGCAATGAATACTTCGTCGCTCGAAATTGAACGACAGCATGGCTCAGATTGTTCCAGCTTCCGCTGCCGCCACCCCCAGCCCCTGGCAAGGACGTGACGCATTTCTCTTGAAAACCTGCAGCGCGATGTCATGAGCTGTAACATCTGATTGATCATCAAGCACCTATTGAGAATAAATAATACCATGCGGAGCTGTCACACATTTCAGTGTGTGGAGCTAAACTGGAGGCCTCCTGGATATGAGAGCGCGAGAGGATAGCCGCCATGACACTCCATAGATGATGGGCAAATTTGCTCTGTACAGCAGGTATGTGCGCCTACCTTGAGCTTTAACGTTCAAGCACGTACAGCAGTCTAAAGATGAAGATGAAGTAGCATGGTGCGTTCTCGTAATAGTCTGGATGAATGGTGCGATGCTCTCAATATCGTGCGTCCTCGGAGCTAAAAAGGGAGCTGATCTTCGCCGTATGTAGATAGAACACAATACCGGCTACAAGGGTCCGGAACCAGATTGATGCCTGAGGGCCAACTGGTCAAGATCAATGACCTTTGAGATGGATATCAACGCGCAGATATTTTGTCACATAGCAGTGCTTAGTGGAGCACTACAGATATTCTGGCAGGCACGACTTTACTGCGCGAGGAATGGGCATGTAGCCGGCACGTCCGACCGATTTTTGGTTAAAGCTACCTCAGCCTTCCGGCGTGAGACCCAAGCCCTAAACTCTCATCGAGCAGTGATGATATCGAGAGCGCCAGAACACGCTCATCCCCAAGACACTATGAAGTAGAGTGCTCACGGAACAAAAGTGCACGGCATTTGCCGCTTCGGTACATCCGTTGAGATAAGCGGTGGACAAGGTAACAGTGAGTTCTGTGAAAAAAAAGCGGCCACTGACCGATGGCCGTGATTGAACGGAAGCAATACTATAGATCTAGCCCCACAGCGCCTCGGCGGCGCCTAATTGACAAAGAGTTGGCGAATTCGGAAGTGCGCCAATTCAAGGCAAATCTTACGCTCAGCAGTCCGAGTCGGTGGTATGGCGCTGGGATGCTGTAGCAGGAGCGCGTGATCTTGCGATAACAGCGGAGAAATTTCCGTTCAAATGATCTACGTCGAGCCCGCGTGGACGTCATCTTGATGAAAGTTTCAGCATACTCGCGGGTTTCGGATGCGTACGCAGCGCTTACCGCTCTGTCCTATACGCGATGCGCTGATAGCCTGATACGTAGCACATGGCATCCACTGTAACTGTGTGCCTTGCAAGGTAGTAACTTACGTCGACTTCCCGAACAAGAGACTCGCTGATGGAGCGACTCGAGTATTGCATACCGAATGTGACGTAGCCGTCGCCTTCTGCATCTTCCTCGTTAATTACCCGAGGCGAACCGCAGGCCATATTACAGTGAATGCTCCGGTCCGAGATAGGCGTCACGAATGGCACCCTGAGCTTAGAGGCTGACTTCTCTCTGCAGAGCCCAAAGTCATGCCCTGATGTCGACACTCACAACCTTGTAGTGCGGACCATGTCGGAGGTCATAGACGGGTTCTGTCCCGTTGACTTGTATTCATCTGAAGCATGCTTGCCGTGTGGCCAACCATGTCTAAACTAACAGCTGTCTCGGGCCTTCCGGAGTTCGTGCTCTCACGCTCAATCAAAGATTCACCTGCCATTGGTTTCGACAGATCCGAGAGCGCCCCGATGGGCAGCTGATGGGTTCGGCGGCAAATTAGGACAGCGTCAAAAAGTAACACCTGCCGATGATCAGTATCGCCGCATACAAATGAGGGTTGACAAGTAGATTACTTAGGGAACCCGGCGGTCTAAGCTCATGTTTCAGTTGAAAAGCCGTATCAACAGTCATATTTTTTATACCGGAAAGCGTTTCATAAAAGTCGCTGCATGAAGGAAGTAAACGACACAAAACAAGCAATCGTGCAACAAATATTAATCCAAGAAGGTCGACTCTCTCTCTCTCTCTCTCTCTCTCTCTCACACACACATATACACACAATGTTATGTTTACCAAGGTTGTTGGTTATTCCCGGATCGCGTATTGGTAGATGGTGGACAGCGTTCTGCCATGCTAGATATGGATGCAAAAGTCAACAGGGATACATTAAACGAAGGCCATGAGTTCCACCTTCAAGCACTGGCACTCCACATGTCCCGAAACCTAAGAGCGCGCTCCGAAGCCGCTTTCTTGGCCTGGCTTCTGGTTGTACCCTGTCCGGTACCTATTTCCACCCCAGAAACTATCGAGCACAGGGGTTAGGAAACATGCACACAATCATCTCAGGCGGAAATTTTTAAGGAAAGTACACCTACGCCTAGCGGTCGCATGGTGCGTCAACTGGTGCTGCAGTCCAGATTCTGCGAAGTCCCAAACCAAGTCTTGACTACGCCCGATGCTTTGGAGGTAGTTATTAAGGTCGCGAACGAAATCTGGGGTTATAAATAATGGGCTCAACACTGCGCAACCGATGGGAAGAACACCTACCCTGAGTCGACATGATAATGCGGTGGTGGATTCGGAGGGGGGGAGAGAATTGAGGTTTGAAAGATAGCTATCGATGCAAATGACGTTGGGCTTTATAAAACAGCAGGTCACCGCTGCCATACTGTCCGGAACTGCTTCACCTGTCCAAAGATCCGGCGAAGGGCCGCGCATACAACATACAGCGTATGGTATTCCTCAGTTGGTGATGTTTACGAGCGCCTACTTGCTGTAGCTGGACATTGGACGGCAATCACCTGCTTACTGGAATTGAAGGAATGAATTTAGTCTTACAGGTAGACAAGCAAGGGCAGCCGCCTAACTGTTCTTCGCTATACCCCATGTCGCTAGAACATGGCGAATGTCGCTTGGACCCGGAGATTGTCTCTCCTTTATTAAGAACGAGAGAGAGCACGTTACATACCGCTGTTACCCTGGTCTTCCCGAACAGATATGATTGCCAGTACCTGTGGTTAGAAAGAGCACTAAAATGAAGAAAAGATCCGTCCGCCAATGCATAATCAGGTGAGCGAACACAGCACCTTGATACAACTTAGTACCTGTGGTCGATGGTCGACGAGTATCCATACATCTATACGGACACAGATCTATTGGTATTCTCCTTTTACCTCGTGGCAACTTCGATTGTCCGATGCCGTAGAGGCTATACAGACGTTGACAGTATTAGGGTTTTAATGACTCCTGAAAGGAGCCAGGGTCATTGGAAACTGGAAGGGTTCAGTCCACCAGAGTTCAACCCATGAAGCCAAGTCCGAGTCCGGTCCGGGATCATACTGTACGTTCGATTCAGGCGCCTGCCTGGGGCACGGTCCGTTGGTAGCGGTAGATGTGTATGATAAACGGGAAGCAAGCGCTTCAGGCGGTCGACAAGTAGAGCGGGCGTCCACCATCGGTAGCTAACTCGTCCGATACAAGGTTGAACCAGTACAGCGCTCGACATCCTTCTGAAAACGTGTGACCAGACTCCAGAAAGTGTAACGTATCGAAGACGTACGGCACAAATCAACGCCGTCACAATAGCACAGTACCTCGCGGAGTGATCGCCAGAAAAGTGTTCTGGACCGTGAGATATTAGATTGGCTAAGCGCCACTGGTGGCACGTATAACGCATAGCGTCTGTTCTCTGTGCACATACACTATGAGATGAACTTGTCAGTATTAAGCGCTTATCTTGTTCTACACAGACACTATGCATTGTGAGATTGTCCATAATGAAGTTGACTATACCTTCACCGGACTAAAGCATATTTAAAAGAGAATACCCCAACTTCGATTCCTTGAGTTTAGGAGAAGAAACACGCAATAGTATGGTAAACATCTGTTTTTAGCCATGGATCAGGATGAAACTGAAGACGACTTCCGCAGCCGCTGACGAACTTGCATTGACGTCAGGCCCTGTTATCTGGTATAACGCTAGCTTTGAATAAGATTCTAGAGAGAAACTCGCACCCAACGCTGTCACTTCAAGTCCTCCAATGGGAAAGTAGAACGAGGCGAATGGAAGTTCGGAGAGTCAGCGCTGTTTAAAGCGTCAAGCGCGACCGTGACAGCACACAGCACTAGTTGGTATGCAATGTGCACACCTAAGTGGAATCAGCTTGGCGGGGCGGTATGTAGCAAACCCAATCATTGAGTCGTAGGGCCTTGAGACGCCCGACGAAGCTGTGTTCAAAGATGACATCAGCAGAAATGGGGACCTGTACAGTAAATCTACAGTATTAGTTCAGTGCGGAACAGGGACGCACCATCACCCTCCTCCGGGCAAGAGATGGTTTACAACAATGCGATGTACAACGGAGCCATATTAAGATGATCCAAGGGAGCCCAATTCACTCACTTAAGACCTCCGTTCTGCAGCAGCCATATGGCGTTTATGGCATGACAATAGCATGCATCCAGAGCTTTCCTGTACCGCATGGTGCTCTTCATAAAAAGTGACTGGTGACAGCTTACGGGCAGCACGACATTACATGTGTCATTCCGTGGTGGTACATGATACAACACAAGAATAGTACAACCTCTATGGATCTGCGGTGAGAAAGAACAAAAACGCGTCAGCGCCAAAAATACCAATGATGATGGGACATATGGCGTAGCGTACTTGACATAGATCCGGCAGAAGCCGCATTTCCCAAATGGAAACAATGGCCAAGCGTCTACGTTATCTCATGCATCATACCCAGGGGGAGCGTCTCTAGGCGGTCCACTAGGCCTGATAGCAGACGTGGACGCCGAAGGGTGTGCAGGTTCGGCCGCAGATGCATAAGCCGCTGCACCTCATCGTCAGCAAGCGGCATCTGCTTACCCGAGAGGAACGGGGGGAGAGACATACGTAAGTTCTCATCTTCCTCAAGTGACTGACGGCGCATGTACAAGGCGCGTTCGCGCGTCTTCTCGAGCGTGCTCACGAACTGGAAGAGACCGTGGTTTTTGAGACGTATCTCGGCTTGCGTGCCTTCCCGCAGGCCACCTTGCGGAGCGGGGCGGATGTCGAACGCCAGATAATTAGCACCCAGGTATGGTTGCTCAAATCGCGTAGAAAGCAGTGATGGAAGCGGCACGGACAGCGAATCAAGCTTGCTGCCATCTGTGGCGGCGACGAATATTAACTAAACAGCGTATAAGTATCACGACGAGTGTGACAGAAGATGATGGCCCGACACGCACACGTTGGTCTGTTAGGTGCAGGGTTCCAAATTCCTTTAGCTTCTTGGAGCCTCCCGAGCCACCAGAAGTCGAGCTATCAGAAGGGGGTGCGTCTGGAATTATCAACGAGAGTTCAGCCCCAGAGGTAATCGTCAAGATTGTTGTCTCGTTTGGAAGAGGTACGAGCTTGCGATCGGGCCCCAGCATAGTCCAATTCAGTGCCATTGAGTATCAAGAGTTCAGTGTCGAAGGTGTCCAATTTAGACGGCCAAGGGCCTTAGTGCAGTTACATAAAGACGCCATATATATATATATATGCCCAGTTTTGCTTGGATGGGTTATAACGCAATACAACTGTGGACAAACCACAGTGTCTATGGCTACCTGGCGCAATGGTAGCGCGTTTGGCTTCGATCGCCGACGGCACCAAAAGGTTGCAGGTTCGAGTCCTGCGGTGGTCAGATAATTTTTGCCAACTATGGCCTGGTGTCGTCAGCCCCACAAGCGGTCCAGTTTTCACAGCAAGAAGACATTGAATACCGTCAAAAATGACTGCTAGCATAGTGGGAGTCCTATGGGACTACCAAAGTAGCAATGTTGAATAACTAGTCGGCAGCATTTTTAAAGCTATGTCATTTTGTCACTTCAGCTGCACATTCATTCCTGATTTAGGTTTATCAGCACCACTAGTACATAACAGGTACAATGTTCTCCGTGAGTGCTAAATTATCGTCCCAGCACCCTACCTATACAAGCATTCGGTTGACTTGATTTACCACGAAAACTCGAATCGAGGATCGTCTGCGTGGAGCTCGCAAGGCTCATGGCCGATTGCAACGCCCTCGCCTGCAATGACAGTGCGCAATTCAAATGTTCCATCTGCCTGCTGTATACGCACGGCACGCTTGTCAGAATCAGGTACCCACATATGTTCCGCACCACACACTCCCTCGCCGAACGGATGCGGGAAGTATACTCCATCGTCGTCATCCCCGTCCACGAGAAAAGGGTGTGCCAGCGCCATGGTAGGTGTCATGCGCTGTATGGCGTCTGGATGCATCAGACGCTCGACCAGGTCCAGTGCCTGCGTGATCTCGAACGCGTACGTCTCCGGAGACGGTGGCGCTGGTGCTGGTGACGAGGATATGGCTGTAGCGCTCATCCCAGGAGAAGATGAAGATGGCGGCGGTGGATGTGAGCTTCGGGACGCAGTTCTCATGCTGTAAGGGAAAAATCTCTTTTCAGGTTTCGGTGGTATACGGAGGTCGGGATTCTGTCTCTCGACGAACTCGCGCCATGAGATACCATCCTGATTGATTGAGGGAACATTGGAAGTGAAAGCCCGACCTGGAAGTGGCAGATAAGAAAAATCTTGAACGACTTCCTGCAAAATGACATACTGTGGAGAGTTGCAACTCTTTCCATCTTCTTTCTGCCGATGATGGTCGCGATCTCCATTAAGGCCTCGATGTCATCTTGGGATTGAAACAAGGGAAATTTCCCCGTGAGGAAAAAGAGGAGGATCATTCCAGCTGACCATACATCAATCGCTGTGACAGAATGATTGAGCATAAGGTCTATAAACGAAATGACAACGCTTACCACCGGACTGCTGGTTGCATTTAAGAAGGACCTCGGGTGCACGAAAGCCTCTGGTACCAGCTCTGTTAGCTTTCGAGTGGGGACTAGTAATATATTCTGAGCAAATGACACAACACCGATGACTCTGTACAACTTACCGTATATCCTTTTCTGGATAGCCCACTCGATCTGAGGACCATTGACTACGCTGTCGAGCTTCTCTCTGCATCTTTTTGTAAAGGTCTATGTCATATTCACTCTTGTGGCGCACTTGTCCATGTGGATAATCCTTTGTTGGTGCGGTATGCAGGCAGGTTCCATGCGAGGGATAGGAGTCCATGCGCTGCTTGACTGAGTGTCTATAAACCAGAACTAGCTACTATAGAACTTACGCAGGCTAGCCCAAAGTCGCACAGCGTTCCAATCCCAGTTTCTGGGTCGAACAAGAAGTTCGCAGGCTTAACATCGCGATGGATTACACCACGCGCGTGAATATCTCGTAGCGCTCGAAACATGCATCGGAAGTAAGACTTGATGCCATCTATAGGTAGTGTACGAAAGAAGTCCTATCCAATGACTCGAAGGTGAGATATAGCTGTAAAGCATGGGGGGACGTACTCTAAAGTCCGAGTTGCGATGGTAGGGCATGATAGCCACAACCTGATCTTCTTGCCGAAAAGCAGTGATGAGCTGAGAAACATGTCGTGCGCCCCTGCAGTCCTCCATGATTGCAATCTCGTTGCGAATGCGCTCGGGATTGCTGGTCACATATATGCGCTTGATGGCGACGAAGACTTTACTATCTGGTGGACGCGCGATGGACTGGTAATACGCGGAGGAGGTGGGAGGATGGTGGCCATGCCATATGGAATTATCCCACTTGCTGTGATATCCAAGGTCCAGAGCCTTATAGACAGAGGAGAATGTGCCTGTCCCAAGGCGATCAACAAGCTTGTAGTCCGGTGATATAGCGGTAACGGCCTCAGAAAGGTCGTTCATCTCTGCGAGAATCTCCTCCTGCTCTTCCCGTGGCCGGAGGTATAGTGAGTACTCATCATCCACCTCGCCCTCGGCATCGCTATCAACACCATCAACACCATCATCATCATCCTCACTGTCTGCGTCCATCACGCTGCCTTCATCGCTCCCTTCTTTCTCCCCGTCACTGTCCATTTCTGCGTCCAGGTCAATCAAATCCTCCGCTGGCTGTTCCCGCCGCTGGTATTGATGAGTCGGGTGCTCCGTGCCTCTGTCAGTGTAAAGCTGCGCAAGGTGGCTATGATATGCTTGCATTTCTGGGGCGGCAAAACCGTGCGAGGGTTCGTCTGAGTCGTGATCATTCACTGCTTTCGCTGCCCTGTACTTGCTGAGGTATGTCTTATTGCGCGGGTCGGAAGAAGGAACCTCGAGCGGGTTGGAAGAGTGTTGAGAGAATAATGCAGTAGTCGCCATGTGGAAGGGTAGCTATCGTATCCAACAGGCTCTCTCGTCGGTCTTGAAAATAGAAATACGGCGTGTTGATGTCGTACCGCACGACTGTGGATAAAGCGCGTCGCGTCGCGGTAATAGCGCTAGTGTCACACTACCTCTCACGTGAAGCTCAGTAGTTAGGGCAGGTCGGGCATGATGAATTGGGCCAAGGAAATGCAATGTTTTCTCTTACGCTATTAAGGCATCATAAGAAAATGAAAAGCTTGATCCAATAGTCACCCCTCCCCGAATGGGGTGACTACCAGATGACCACCGCAGGACTCGAACCTGCAACCTTTTGGTGCCGTCGGCGATCGAAGCCAAACGCGCTACCATTGCGCCAGGTAGCCATATTTCAGTGCCGGGCCTAAGGCCGACCACCTGCGAGAAGCTACTTATTAGGTAAGCTGCTTTGTATATGTCTATAGATATGTTGTCTCCTTATTCTACCACCCTTACCGTCCATGCTCCACTCATCATTCAGCATCCACGCCATCCTGTAATCAATGACAATACCCGACCCGCTTTATCTTTTGATTTCTGACGCATCCGATAACTCTCTCTTGCAACAACTTGCCCCTCTCGTTGTGATCTTCTTGCTTCCACTGCTGGCTCTTGCCTCTCACCACCACTTCTATTCTGTTCTTTCCTTGCTCGCTTTCATGCTTGAATCGCTGCTTTATGTCCTGCCATGGAATTGGGGTAGCGTGTCTTCGGGACATGAAAAGCATAAGCACAAGAAGAAGCACTCTCGTTCCAGAGTAGATCAACTGCTGACCCAGAATGGAAGAGCTCAGCGAGGTACGTGTATTATCCTGGCCCGAGCTTTAAACAGGCCATCATTGCATTCCTAGATGAGAAGAGAACTGAGACGGATGATGAATATTCATATTATCCTGGACTTGTGAACGTGTCTGGCACATATTGCTTTATGAACTCTACCATTCAGGTCCGCTCGTCTGCTTACTACCTCAGCATCTGCTATCTCTTTACTCAATTGCTGTGTATCGGGGAACACAGGCTCTAGCATCCCTATACTACCTCTACCCCTACATAGATGCCATCCATGCCAAAGCAGAGGTTCTGGATGTCCCAACGCCTGTCGTTGATGCCTTGCGCGATCTGTTACACAGTACGCCATATTTGCTTTGCACTTTTTATGTCGTCTTTATCATTCCACAGTACTTAATTCCCCGAAGTCTTCTCCTTCCGCTCTTCGACCGCTTGATATGATACAAGCCCTCTCCTATCCAGAGTCTGGCAAGCGCAGTCCACTGTTCTCTTCGCGCGAACATCAAGACGCGCAAGAGCTTTTCCAACTTCTTACCGAGTGCATCAAGAAAGAAGCGGTAGCTGTCGATAGGGAAGGCCGCCGTGACCGAGGTCTAGTCGGTCTACACCGTTCCATCTCGAAGGATACAACGGACCGTCAGGTTACTAAGAGCGTTTTTGATGGCTTGACCGCAAATCGACGGAGTTGTGTCGAATGTGGATACACGGAAGCTGTCATGCACTTTGGGTTTGATAGCTGGCAGCTCACTGTTCCACGGCTTGTTGTGAGTCCATCAGTTTCGGCTGTGTTTTGTATTTGACGGGGCACGTTTGAATGAAGGCCAGTTGCAATCTTGAAGACTGCCTCGCAGACTATACAAGATTAGAGCTTCTTACCGACTGCATATGTCGCAAGTGCTCCTTACTAGCGACATTAAAGAAGTACGAGCAAGAAGCACAGCGCCTGACAGAAGCCACGCATGTGGGCACGCATGTGTCGTCTTCAAAACGAAAACGAGCACGAGAGGCCCGTAAACTAGAGGCGCGCGTGCGCGCAGCCCTCGAAGAAGGTCGTATCGAGGAGGATATCCGGGGAGTCGAGCTGGAGAAGGTCTTCAGTCGAGCTTCAACCAAGCAAGCAATGATTGCAAGGGTATGTAGTAGTTGTGCTCGTTAAGGACGGACTCAAACTCAATGTGTATTGTATGCAGCCGCCTCCGGTGCTTGCATTACACCTCAACAGATCTATGCATTACGGCGGTTCATACGCTACGAAGAATAATTGTCGTGTCATTTTTTCTGAATACCTTGATCTCGCGCCATACAGCACGTCTGGCAAACTTTCTACCGCCCCTTCAAATCCCATTTCCACCCCCTCCTCCCCTGTAGTTTCTCCCATCAAGCAGGCTCCTACGTCAACAATGTATCGTCTCTCCTCGGTTGTGTGTCATTACGGCTCGCACTCCTTCGGGCACTACGTCTGTTTCCGCCGCAAGCCGCACAGTGGTGATTTCCATTCTAGTCGATGGTGGCTGCGAATTAGCGATGATTCTGTCAGCGAGTGTGGTATTGAGGCGGTGTTGCAGGAGGGCTCGGGGGCGTTCATGCTGTACTATGAATCCCTGCCGCATATAGCGACAGAGAAGTCAGACACGGAGCCCAGGCGCGGACCACGAATCGTCCGAAGCGTGGAAGCTGGACTTGGCCGCGAGCCGCGGAGCAAAGCGCCTGTGACAGAGGGAGACTGTGACGAGAATAGACCTGTGCCTGAGGCGCTTAGAGCGCTCAGACCGTTATTAGGTCGCGCCTTGGAGGCCGTGGACACTCGATCCCCATCTACCCCTACCAGTCCACAGCTACAGATGCCTCAGTCACCTATCTCACAGCGTTCATCTCCTATTTCCCCTTTGCCATCACATCATATCTCAGCACCTCAGGTATGGACTGTAGGGCTTCGCGCTTGAACGTGGACTAGTTATTAGTCTATGTATGTACTGCCATCTGCTAACTCCTCGGGTATGGTGCGGTGAGGTAGTTGTTTTATGGAAGACATCATTTATTGTCCGGCTCATCGATAAAGTGTTTTAGCAGCGTATCTATTTGGGCATGGGACAAGCTTATCGGGATGCGAAACTTGAAGGCTATCCGGAACCGGACAGCTAGTGTTGAATATCGAAGCCTCGGTCCTTGTTTTATCCATTCAACACTTCACAAGATCTGGTTGTGCTCGGCTGGATAATACATTGTTGAGGCGGCTTGAGAACGACTACCGATCGTTCCTCAAGTGGATGATGTTTCATTCCCTCATATACGACGAAACATTATACTAGGGATCCCGTTAGCCTCCATGGTACGCCATATGCAGACATACAGTCATCGTCATCCTATACTCTGACGGTGCGAAACCCGGACCCGACTTGTATTTGCAGCTGTACTATATGACGTGTACTTCATCGCAATTATTGTGGCATACAAGCTATATTGCACAACGGTAAAGCTATCGGCGTTCTGCTATGGCTCCATTCTTTACTTCATATATCTCATTCCAGGTCTAAGCCCCACCTTCGAGGTCGAGGTGGTGCCGCTCTCCAGTCATGACCCCGTCACGGTCAGCCACTCGCGTGGCGTACTCGTCTCCATAATTTGCTCGAGTATATCGCCGTACGCTGCGTATCAACGCTCCCAACAACCCATGGTGCTACGATCTGTAGTGTTATTCCGCAGGCGCTACTACCGCCTACTGGAGCTGCACTGACCCGGCGGTGGAGCAGCTTCTATGCGCGGGCTTATTAATCCGCACAGTCCGATGGGCATCATCACCACTCGTTTGAGCCGCCAGGGTATGGCCTGCGTTCCGGGTCGCGAAGGGGTAAGGGGCTGCACGCGACTAGAGGTGATCGTCTCGTGTCTCGTTTCAGCTTTTGAGGGAGGCTCAAGTGCTGGTGGAATATACTGGTGTAGTATGTCCAACTGGAAGGGTTGAGAGGGAGGACCAACGCCATGCATCATACCACATAATTCCACCCCTGGGGCTGGAAATTGCCCGGAACCGAACTACATCTCATGAAGCTTGGTGGATTCCCATTCCCACTTCTCCTTCTCCTTTGTGCTATGGATGATACTCCGGTACCTTTGTTGTATCAAACAACAAGTCAACACTATGTGACCCACAGAGCCTGAATTAGTTCTGTGGCTGATGTCAGTGACTGCAAAAGACAGGGATTGGAATGTGACAGTGAGTCAAACGCAAGTCCCCACCCCATACCTCGCCATCACAAACTAATAGAGGCAAGCGCAGTTGTGATTATTTCTGGTGAGTACGAACCCGAGTATACGAGCTGCCAGTCGTAATTAACATGGGGCTCTAGTAAGGAATTCCGAAGTTGTGGGTACTTCGTGAGATTCTACCATGTTGTAAAAAGCTGGCTCGTACTTCAGAGTTCAAAAAGGGGTACCCAGCTGCACACATGAGCGTGATTACTACGAAGTCGCCAGCCTGCCAGTGAAGTATTAACAATGCCCAACTGAGCGAGTTGAAGTGATATATCTAGTTTCGTTGTGAAATATCAGCTCACAGATTCAGGCAAGTACTAGTGATCCACGTAGAATAATCATCTCATGCCATCAACGTAGTATCCTCGAGGCCTGGTCGCCATCAGACTATATATCCGAGTCGAGCTCGAGCTTTCGTATATCTGGCTGAATGGCTCCGAGTGCTTCTAACGTCGCCGTGGCAGCTGACTTCTGCGTGTCAAGGGTTTTCCTGTTTTCCTGATGAGGGTATGCAAGAAGGAGCATTCAAGTTCCGGCCTATGGATAGTACTCTGACAGCTATTTCCGGCTTATAACAGACACCATTATCATTACCTCTCTGGGGTTTTGCAGAACCATCGGGAACTGAGCGATAGACTTTCTACCCTGCTCTTCGAGCAAGGTCTCTGCAACCTCCCCCATTGTGGACTCTAAATTGTGTTAGTGTGCGCCTTATTTTTGTCCTCATCATCCATATGGCAATGCCTCGAACAGATCAGTAAGAGCTAGACACCGCGAGGTGGGCGTGGTTCATCCTCGCAGTCTCATCGATAAATTTGATCGCCGTGGCTTCCTTTTCAAAATACTTCTATGTCCGCACCATCGTAGACGAAGAAATCTGAGTGTTATTGCGATTGCGGTCGCGTTGCGTCATTGACAGCAGGACATCGTACTGTCTTCACAGTGTGCTTTGTATCAAGAAGGCTACGATTGAAGTTTCCTTTGTTCGCTCATGGCATGTATCTTCGGCGGGCACAAATAAACTTGCAATGTCTTAATATTGAGTCAGGTATGATAGACGGCGAGCCCTGACACAATACTATCAATATTCGGCATCCTAGAATTTCATGGTGCCTGTGATGCAGCTGAATGGTGCCAGTACAACAAGGTCGATTGATCTTAGAAGATACTGCATGTGCTTCTCCTACATTTTTGAATACGACCAGGTTTCATCCTGCACTTCTGGCACGTTGTGAGTCACAGCTGGGTACTGGGTATGGATTGAATGATGCATCAAGCCCACACACGACCGTTATGCCCTTATCAGAAGTCTCATCACAATGGTCACCCAGGTCCTTGGTCCTCCTAGACCAAACCCGGCAGAGCAGGATCGTCCCCATCGATTATTATGTTGACCTGCCCTATTCTGTCCATCACTGTACAATGTTTTCGGTAAGAATCTGAATTCGGTCTAGGCACCACAGTGGGCTCTGTAAGGACCTGTACTATACTTCCGGCCGTTTCAGCTTGGTGCATGGCATGCACATTGCACCTGCACGTCCGCTCGACCGGACCGTCTTTATCTGATTCTCCATTATTATAGCTAGTGGTCAATTGTCAGGCGTCATGTTAACAAGAACTCTTCCTCCCCTAAGTTGATTGTACCGGAAGACATTGTTCATCCTTCAGTTCAGCCTTGCCTTCGTCCTCTACTATCTCTTGTCATACATATCTTCAATTGTTATGCCTCAGTCAACATCCCAAGAAGGAAATAAATCAAGGTCGAGATCGGTGAGTCTCAGGGACATAATGCCTAGTGCATCCTCAATTCAACATACCTCAGAACACAAAATCACAGCCAATGACGAGGGATGAACCACAGCCAAACGTAACACCAGTGAAAGGACATCCTGAATCCAAGGTCACTCCCCATCGTGAGAGCACGAGCGGGTATCGGCATGATCGGGAAAATAGTGCAGTTCAAGCTATCGAGGCTCTGCGCCATAAGCTCATGAATGAGCTCGAAATGCTGTGGGTTGACGCAGACAATCGACAAGATGTCGACAACAGCAAGTCAGGTTCACTCGTTAATCCTCTTCATTCAGCCAGGGGAAGATTGGTAGGCGATAGCGTTGTTGACGGCAACGACGACGGAGATGATGGCGATGCTGATAAAGGCAGTCACACAGATGCTGAGGCTCACCTGCCGCTTCGGCTATACCTTGCACATCGTCTCCGAAAGCAGTTTCCCAACCTTCTATCCCTGTCCACAGGCGCGATGCCACTGTCTCCTTGTCAGAACCCACATTCAGTATCTCTAGCTGAATATGAAAGAGCTCTCCACCAGAGCATTGAGACATATCTCCGGAACAGAGATGATGCTGGACGATGGACAGGGGGTCGATGGCAGGAAATACCCCTCAATAATGATAGCTGTTACGAAAATTTTATACAGGTCATCAAAAAGATCGCCCAGGACTTCAATCTCTCAAAAGATAGAGAAACTATCAACACAAGTAACAAGACCATCCACCACAGGTCGCTTGGGGAAGAAGCCCCGTCAGAAGGTCTATATACCAAACCCGACCTCTCCATCATTGGTACCGGAAAATCCCTGAGCCCATTCCAAGATATGGACCTCATCAAAGAGAAGTTGACTTACCGAAACATAAGAAGTGTCTTGGATCTCAAGCCAAACAAGGTTATGAAGTCCAAGGCCAAGACCTACAAAGTCGGCATACAGCTGGGAAGCTACGCAAGGCAGCAATTTTACGAGCAGCCGAATCGGCTGTTTGTCGACTGCCTCGCAGTTTCCCATCAGTATATGCGCCTGTTCTGCTTCGATCGGGCAGGTCCTTCATTCTTTGACCATGTGGACATCCACAAGCACCCAGTGCTCTTCGTGGAGGCTATTCTACTGATGCTTGCTGACGATGCAGCCATTGGGCTCGATGGGACAATCACATACAAACCCGATACCAGTGGGAAGATTTCATCTGCCGTCTCAGGGACCCTCGATCTGTCGGCGCCTACTTGGAAGTTTGCCCCACAGCCACCGCAAACACCCGGCGGCTCGGACGAAGTTGAACTGCCACAAGACGCGTCGCGTCACACTCCCAGTCCATCTCCTGGTCCGAATCCCACCTCGCTTGATATCATCGGAATTGGCCTCAACCGCGGCTCAATTGTTGGTCGAGGAACAAGTTGTTGGTACGTCGAGGATGCGGCCAGCAAGGAGCAGTTCATCGTGAAAGACTACTGGCGCGCGTCGGCGAGACCTTCGGAGGCGGAGATGTTGCTAAAGGGCATCGGTCTTTCGGGTGTCGGACAGGTCTATGCGTATCAGGACTTGGTGATAGATAACCCAGACTATGGCTATAACAAGATCTCTGGCATTCGAGGCTACAACGTCGCATCTACGTTCACTCTACTTAACCCACAAGCCACTGAGGTCAAGAAACATACTCTCTCAGACCGTGATCATTGTCGTGTCATTCTTCCAAGGTATTATGGTAACCTTTCAACTGCCTTCAATTATACATGTCTGTTGGTTGCCTTCAGGGATGCAGTAGTCGGTAAGCCTTTGGCTTGACGAAAACTGATTTGGAATCAAGTACTTACTTGTGTCCGTAGGTCACCACAACATGCTGCTGAAGCATGGTATCCTCCACCGGGATATCAGTCTCGGGAATATCATGTTTGACCCCAAGGGTGGGGACATGAATCTTGGTCGACTGATCGATTTTGACTTGGCCAAGTATGTGCATTTCGGACCAGAGACCAGCACGCTCGGTGATTTTAGGACGGTCGGTCTCGTCCCATGTCATCACTGTACCTACCTTGAATTAATTTTTTCGTCAGGGAACGCATATGTACCAATCATACAAGATTCTGAGGGGTCCATCTGAAGATGTACCACCTCATGACTTTATGGACGACTTGGAATCGTTTTTTTATGTCCTGTGTCATGTGACCTTCATGTACAATGGAGGCCGCCCCATGAAGCCTAGTTCGCGCCATTCGATATTGCGCAAATGGGCCGCTTCCGCTGAACTTGCTTCGGACTCAAAAGACACCTTCATGGCTCGCCGCGGCTTGCCATCAGGATTACAATTTGAGGGTCTCGATACCGACTCCGAGCACGTCTTTCGCGTCCTGCTTTCATCTCTGCGCGATTTCTTTCGCCCACACCACACCCAGATCGCCGAAGCTTATGACCCCCTTTCTCTGTCTTCTCCGAAAAGCACGCAACTTTTGAAAAATTGGGAAGAGTACAAGAAAGCGGCCAAAGAAGCTTACGTCAAGTTTCTTCATCCTGTCAATGAAGCGATCAAGGAGCTGAAAGCGACTCATATCAACTGGGCTGAAGGTCTCAATCAGGTGTTAACCGCCGACACCGGGGTCTCCGAGTCTCAGACTGGCCCTTCACCTCCAGCATCGCTGGTCACGGCTGAGGACGACTGGCCCCAGGCCACAAGCTCGCTTTCCCTGCCTCTCGAATCCAGCGTACATACATCTCGCAGTAGCAGCAAACGATCTCGATCTCCTGATCTTGATGGTTCCGTAGGCCTTGAGTACGATGCTGCTGGCATTGGCGCCAGTGAGGGACTGATAGCAGGTCGGAGTGGTCGGGATGCCAAGAGGCGCAGAGGGCTAGCTATGTAAATCATGTGGCCGAAATAGCTATTCGGTCGGCCATGTTAGCCAGAGAAGTTTTGAAAGAGCCGAGTGAGGCAAACGATGTATAAATGCGATGGCACATTATACCTTAGCAATTCGTTACATTACATTCTTTTCAAAGTCATGTTAACGTATATATCTTTGTGACTATCCACTTTTATGCTAATGTCGTTGTGTTGCTGTAGCTTCCGAAAGCCTACAGATGGTAGATTCTCTTATCTTGTCGTGGCGGAACTTTCGGACCTAGTGGCATGTAAATATCAAACTAGGACACGATGATGTCCTTGCAGATGTGTGAGGAATAAGGATTTGCTTATTGTTGGGCTGATTGTATACATGCAATTTCATAGCCTGTCGTACAATGTCAGCACATGCTCGTCCTCCAAAGTCAAAGCCATCCGTTACCGCGTCACCATACTCGACATCTCCCTATTACACGCTCACCATGTCGTTGTGCAATTCACCCAAAGGCTTGCTGGCAAATTCT
>QLPM01001020.1:0-14018 GCA_003314695.1 Albatrellus sp. MG142
GGGGGGGTATAGCGGGGGAGGGGACGGAGGGGATGGGAGGAAGGCATGGTGGAGAATATAAGTACGTGAGCGGAGGAAAGGAGCGCGACCGAAAAAGGGAAAAGAGTGATCACCGTCAGTGTGCCCACTGCTCGCCGGTTCTCGCTCCCCGAACGCCTGGCCGAGAGCAGCAGGCTTGCCGATGTCTTCCGCCCCGTGTTACGGGCGATATCTCCGTGTGTCGCCTCCGTCGTGCTGCGCGAGATCCTCTCATATCCTTCCCAATCCGGGCGTAATTCCCGCGCTCTTTCATTCGCCCCGGGATCCCGTCTTCGCGTCAACTGCGCCGCTGCCCCATGCTCACCCTCGGCTTACCTTCCCGAGTTTATCTCACCCTCTGCGGCACCCATGGGCCGTGCGCCTCCCTCCAGTCCATGCCGTTTGTCTTCCCAACGCCATCCTCCAGGCCCTCCGTTCTCTCTGACTTTCTCGTCTTCCCCTCACAATCCCCATGCTCCGTGTCAAGCTGCGCTTGCGGCTACCCTCCCCCACGGCACTCACTTGCTTCCAGTCTTCCTTCTTCTTTTCCCTGCCATGTCGTTTTCTCAGCCTCCCGGCCATCCCTTGTGTCTGTAGTTACTTCCACAATCCCGCGATTTCTCACTTCCTCCCCTCCTGCCAGCCACAGCAACCCACAACGCACCTACCCTCACACCATGGATCTTCCTTTTTGTCGTAAGTCCCATGAGGAGGGAGTGCCTTGGGGAGAAGTGCATCGTATGAATCGTGTTTTGCTGCCAATCTAACTTGTATGTTACTGATAGAAGGCACTCTTCTGGAGCGTCTGCATCCTAAACGTGGCCAGCGTGTAACATCACCGCGCTAGACATGTGCGTCCATGGACAGATCCTTGTCATCCTTGCTACTACCAGAGCATCTCGAGTTATCCGTGCTAATTCTCCCCTATCTAAATAATCTATATGTGCTCACGGCATTTGCTATGCTTTGTAAGTAGTACCCTTTGTTTCCGCTCTCGTTCGCTTGCACTGGACCGACAAATCTTAACAAGTAACGGTCTCACAATTGCGCGTTTTCTGCTACTGGTGGATTGGCTGCACTAGAAACCTCACGTGCATGCCGTGTATTCATTCCGTGCGTGCCGGCTATATCCTTACTGCGGGTTCCCTCGTTCGTTCTGGATCGCGGAAATTAGCGCTGGCATCGTCCGTGTGCGCCCAGCACTTGCCATCGTCTCTCAAGGTACCCGTCTACCGGTGACGCTTCCTTTTTCAATGGGGTCGTCACGGTAGGATGCTGGGGCCCATGAACATTCCAAGCATAGAGCTTAATCAGCTGATGGTCGTCTTGCAAACATTCCATTAGGCTGCGACCTTCATGTCACCCGCCAAGGGTAAAGGAATCACATATTAGCGTCGCCCGCGGACGCTGTCGAGATCATCCACAAACGGACATGTGTGCAGGGCGGTGTATTGCTGTGCGTGGGCGGGAGACCTGCTGTCGGATCTTAGAATACGAAATCCGACAGTCGTCATCGCTGCCACCAAGTGTCTTCAGTGCCGAATGTCTGCGTATGGGTGAAGGCCGTGCCTCGCCCTTCTGTTCTACTTTACCTCAAGGCAAGCACACCACCTGTGTGGAATCAGGACTGCCTCGCAGATTAGTGCTGGCACAGTGCCAGTGAGCAGCTGTTTGTGCGGCTTCTTGCCGCTCTCAACCTCTCCCTCTCTCGGCAGTGCACTACAGTAGCTCATAATTGACTACATCAACAGTTAAGGCTTCGACTACTTCCGAACCTTCCATTTCTGCCCGCTACAGACCCACCTACCGGCCACAGTATGACTTTTTGGGTATTATGAATACTTGATTAACTCGACTTCTCGGATCACAGTACTGTGGCCCATCAGACTTTCATCGGCAGATCGTTCTTCTAATGAGTAGTTTCTTTGGCTGATGTCTGTCAAGGAGTCCACAGCGTCCGTGTGGGCTCTATTTTCCTCTACGCGGACTACGGGTTCTTGTGCTGGCGTGATGTCGGCAGTATCCAATTAGTAAATGCGCAACTTTTGCAAAATGAAAGGGGGACCTCATCCATGAGGGAAGCTGCAATTCACTTTGTGCGGATGGGGTATGTTCGCTTTACACGTATGGGGTATTGCCATGTATGTGTTCAAGCATCCTGTTTCAGCCGGCTGTGCATGAACTGACGAGAGACGTGTCATTGTGAGAGCCAGCTAATGTGCCATCAGTAGTATGATTGAGGTTCTGCATGATTTAGCCTCGATGGTACCGCCGCGGCTCCGTGATCGTTCCAACCCCAGCCGCTACGACTGACGGTTCTGTGACAGGTTCCCACTGTAGAGCGCGATGATGTCCCACCATTGCCCGATATTCTGACGCTGTCCTTTAGAGTATAGCCGACGGCGTAAAGATATGGATGACTCAGACTAGTGAGACGCTACCCACCTTGACCACATGTCCATCATCAATTTTGATGCCGTGTCAGGGACAGAGTCTGGAACATATGCGTGCCATCGTAGAATTATGCCGATCAGTGAGATCACTTGTGATGACTTTGGCATGCCACGAATGCTGACATTTCTCTGAGAGCTTCATGCCCTAGCGCTCTTGACTAGTACTCTGCTCTCTCCTCAAGCTGTCCTGTCCACCTTTTTCAACGGAATCCCAGCTATCAGTGTCTGGGTGCGTCAGTTTTTTTTTCTTTTCTTTTGTGACTTACGCAGGCTTCAGTCCATCACGGAAAAGAAGCTCCTCACAAGATCTTCGTGATTCTCCCTTCTTTGATGCACCAACGATCTCCTTATTGCTTGCTATGATTCCTCTATCTTTCCACACCAATAATCATGTGCATCTGCACATTGGCCATGCTGTCACCACGCTGGACGAGCTTCCTACTGTCCCCTACCGGCTGCAAGATAGCGGAAGCGCGTCAGATGAGCCGCAGGTATGTCGGGTTTTCCACTACCCCGACTTCGAACAATTATCACTTTACATCATATAGAAATATCACCGGCCGCTCTCACAGACCCATGAACGAAGCAGCCATGGCTACCGTCTGGTTCGATGTAAATTCGACTTGTAGCCAGAGGCTTCTGCTTGCAAGGAAGCGGGCTCAAGGACGCATGGACGATTTATGATAAATGCGACTTCGGTGCAGAGGGTGATGTTGGCCAGCGATCCTACTCTGGGTCAAAGTCAGGCTGACGAGCCCTCGTGAACCTTCACAGAAGAACTTGCTTGATGTCAGACGGTGGCGTGTGATCAGTGAGATGTTTCCCATTATGGATTGTCGGCTCCTCAGTATGGAAGGTGACTTGGATCTGCTCACATTGTCGTCGACCTGTTTGTGTTGGTATAAAAGGATGGATTTCTCTCTCCACTGCCCTTCGCCCCAACCACCACCATTCGTTTGCTACCATCATGGGGTCGTCTGCTCAGTCTCAGACCTTCCCTCCCTTTTTCAAGGCTCTCCCTGATGCAACGTCTCGTTCTCTAGCTTCCTCCATCTGGGCGCCCCAGCCTCAGCCGAACGAAACTACCTGGCCGCAGGCTATTGCAACCTTCTCCCGCGCAGCGGAAGGCGAGAAATCAAGGAACAGACCCGATTCTGGTCGCTCATCGGCCCTGAGATCGTCCAGTAATAACGAAGATGTTTTTGGGCCTGTCGGCTTCCTCGGTACTGGCCGCAAAAAAGACGTCGGCGCCATCGGCGACGGAAGAAGGAAGACTAGTCCTGACGACGAGAATGAGGTTGGTGAATTAATAGCTTATATGCGCCGTTCTCACTGAATGACGAGCATCGTAGCGCGTCGAACAGCTATTCCGGGCCCTGAATCTCACTTCACCTGCTCCCACCGCTCAGCCTCCGTCTCTCTGTTTAAACCTTAGTAATTCCCCTGATTTATCCCCCATTTCGGTGACTTCGTCACTTCTAACTCCGACCGATCTTTCTCCCGCCAAAAATGATGATGCAAAATTTAATAATGCATATGAATTCCATCCTTCTGAAACCTCATCACAAGGACTAATGCTTGATGCTGGTGTTCCCCACTTCTCTGATGATCCATATGCTCCGCACTTCCAATCTTCACACGTTCCATCTGCTTATCCTCAGCCACCCAATGCCTACCCTTTCTTCGAGCCTTTTTCTGAGGGCCCAGCGCCGACCCCCAATATGCAGACATTCCCAGTAGCTCACCAAGTTGTCAATCGTGGCGAGCTTCGTGCCATGCCTCCAACCTCTTGGCGACATGATAGACTTCCTACATCTACCGAATGGCTACGATCTGACGATTATGTTCGGGAACAAAGTTCCAATATAACCCCTGATGACATTTCCACACGGGCGGCGATTTTTCAATCAAACTTTTCCAACCCTCCTTCCGCACAAAACGCGACTAATGCCAATGAAGTAAGAGTAGTTACTCATGCACAGACACTTCACGCTGACTGTGATTTTACTGATCTTGCCAGCCAATCAATTTTCTGTCCTTACTGCACCCGTCTTCATCGCCTCCCTACCATGTCTTTGTGTCTCGTATCATCAAATCATCCGATCAGCAAGCTTCTATCTTCTTGCAGCAAAAGTTGAAAGTCGCGGACGCAGAAGAGCGTGGAAAAATCATTGATGCTATTTGCGCCAAGGGATTCGAAATGATGGCTCATCGGTAAGCCGCTGGTGTAAAAAAAAAAAAAAACTGAATAGGCAGCGTTATTATATGCGCATCTTTTCTAGATTTGGCAATTGGGCCGTCCAGAGATGTCTAGAGGCTGCCTCAACTGCCGAGGAAAGAAGGAAGATTGTGCATTGTATGAGGTATACATTCTTCCGCTGTGTCATCTCACGCGTGATAGCGTCTCATCACGGACTTAGAGGACGCATCGTAGACCTTGCCTCTAACTGTTACGGTTGCCATGTGCTCCAGAAGGCTCTGGATTGCGAAGAAGATGTTCGATTGCTCATTGTCTCTGAATTGTTGCTCGGGGATCCAGCCCAAACCCTTGTGAATAAGCATGCTTCTCATGTTTGGAGCAAGGTTGGTCCCTTATTGGAATGCTCTGCCTATGTTTGCTCCTAAACCTTGTTAATTCATAGATTATGGAGTTGACCTGGACGCCTCCGGCGCCACCTATCTTCGCCTAGTATGAATTATTCCCGTCCATGTAGGTGTACGAACTCATGTCTCATGTCGTTTCAGTGTCAACAAGTCTTTGAAAGGCAAATGGGCGGCCCTAGCGTGTCACGAGACTGGCTCCCTTGTTGTTCAGGTGAATTCCTGCCCCACGCCACTTGCGAGTTTTATTGACCAGAATTCCAGCACGCATTCGAGAACCTCGAGGAAGCTGCCAAGGATGGTATAGTGGACGAACTCCTCAACCAAGGGCCTGCCATTTTCAGTGAGGTCGCTAAGAATCAATGGGGCTCTTACTGTATCCAGCACAGTACGTTATTTGGTCTCACGAATTCCTCTGGCTCGCTTTGTACTTATCAATTATCTATTCAGTCCTTGAGCATGGGTCTGCTAAACATCGGCAGATGACCTTGGATCACATAATATCTGGACTTCTCGAGTTTGCGACGAACGAGCAGGGGTCCAAATCAGTCACCAAGGCACTTAAGGAAGGTGGAAAGGATACCTTGGATAAGATCATCAAGCGTATGGCTGAATCTACGAAAGGGTATGATTTTTTTCGGCTTTCATTAATTTATCATCAATTCATATTCCTTAGGGGGCGTAGAGCTATTATTGTTGATCTCGCCTTGTCGGTCACAGGCAGCCAGTTGATCGCGGCAGTGCTTCCAAACGTACGTGATGACATTGATTCGATTCCGTCGCTGTCAAGCTAAAGAGGACGTCTATCCCCAGGTTGATAAAGATCAGCGAACGCTATTGTATGAATCTATCCGAGGACATATAGTTACTTTACGTGGCTGCAAGACAGGATCGAAGGTTATTTGGTTGTTGTAAGCCTTGACCTCTTATCGCCTTTGAAGCACTGCTGACATCTGCGTTTACAAGTGACAGAATGGTAACACACTTTCCCCTCAGGAATTTGTCCCGCTAACTCTTTCCGCGTAGCGTGCCTATTACGGATACTGAACCAGCACCCTCAACTCCTTGCATATCGGAACCCTCTGCGACAATTTTCTGTTTTATCTCATACTCGTCATTGCCATCTCATTCATTGCAATTTCAATCAAAGCACCAAGCGCTCAATTAATCAACCAATCAATCAATCATGCAAATTTCGGAATTCGCCATCATCTCTCGTCGAATCCTACATTCACTGGACTTTCATTTACTCAAAAGCCCTTGTATCTGGTTCATACGCACCACACCATCCGCATATCCATCTTTGCACGGACATCGTATCCATTGGCAGCATCTTTGAGGTTTTATGTCGTATTTCTGTCCTGCTCCTTGAGTTTCCTTCTGTGACGTATCTCATGGTTCTCCATCACACTGCTTGCAGAGTCTCTCATAAATGTAAGTTCAGAAGTTGGTGGTGGGCTCCCTTCGGACTCGGACCCCAGTAGCACGTAGCCTGCCTGTCTTATCATTCATATTATTCGTGTCGATACCGTTCCGGACTTGTACTGTAGCAGACCACGTCCTGTCGTTACTGTAACTTAGAGACGCAGATGTTGAACGTCGTTCTGCGAATAAAATCACGCCTGAACTTCGGCCTGAACAAGGATTACTACGCCTTCCATTTCTGGCCTCGACCACACCAGTCTCCGCAGTCGTGTGTGACCACAGGCTCGCAGCTTGCGTCGCTCTTCTGTCTCTTCAGTTGTTGCCATGAAGCCTTTCGACCTTGTCCCCCTGCTCTTCGTTTGTACCGCGCTTGCTGTCCCGACGTCCGACTCCCAGACTGTCCTTGGAGACCTCTCGGCGTCCTCTAATGCATTCGGCGATCACCTCAAAGAAGGCGCTCAGCACCCTGCTCATGATAACCTCCAGTCGACCGGGCCAGAATCGAAGGGAGTCGAGAAATGGATCGATCAGTTTGGCACGCAATTTGTGAAACAGGGCGGTCTTGTCTGTGGGTCCTTTTCATGACTGGAGGGTCTTTCGTCCAGTAACAATCAACTTTTTCAACCAGACGAACTTGTCACCCACCCCTCATTCTCTGAGCATCGACTAAGGCTGACGAAGCCAAGTATATGCGATGCTTCTGTAAAGCAGTACTCTGGATATCTAGATGTCACGGACGGTAAACATCTATTTTATTGGTGCGTGGATGCGCTACTCGTCGACACGATGTCAGCCGCCTTGCTCACAGTGTGATGCAGGTTCTTTGAGTCTAGAGGCTCTCCGAAAAATGACCCGCTTGTGCTATGGATGAATGGAGGCCCAGGTTGCAGCTCTTCAACTGGCCTTCTCTTTGAGCTGGGACCCTGCAGCATCTCGGACGAAGGAAGGAATACCACTTACAATGAACATTCCTGGAACAACTATGCAAACATGATCTTCCTTGACCAGCCAGTCAACACCGGCTTCTCTTATTCCTCAGACGGATCCACTGTGAGCACCAGCCCCGATGCTGGGTTGGACGTGTATGCTTTCCTCGAACTGTTCCTTGGGAGGTTCCCCGAATACGCGAACAAGCCATTCCATATCGCCACGGAGAGTTATGGCGGAACCTACGCTCCGAACATTGCGTCGGTCATCCATAAGAAGAACAAGGAACTCTCTCTCGCACCGTCACACTACGTGCACAAGATCAACTTGGCCTCGATCATGATTGGAAACGGCCTTTCTGACCCTTACGTGCAGATGGCGTCTGTCCCAGACTACGCTTGCGAAGGCCCTTATCCTATGTACAGCGACCCAAGTGGCCCTGAGTGCAGCGCAATGCGTACGAAGGTCCCGACGTGTCAGCGTTTACTGAAGGCCTGTTATGACTTCAACACCAAGTTTGCGTGTGTTCCTGCGGGCCTTTACTGCAACAGCCAGATCATAGGACCCTTGCAAAGTGAGTACGCCGGCATTAAAGTGTGGAGTAGCCTTTAACGAAGCATTTAGTGCTCGGTTTGAATGTCTACGACGTTCGTAAGAAGTGTGACAGGTCTAAAGATGGAGACTTGTGCTATAAGGAGATGGGATGGATCGATACCTGGATGAATAATCCTGATAACAAGGCTGCTATTGGCGCTGAATCTTCTAGGACGTTTGAGTCTTGCAACATGCAGGTCAACCAGGCCTTCACGCTCCAGGGCGATATGTCCCATCATGCTGCGGCATTGCTCCCGGAGCTCATCAACGACGGCATCCGGCTTCTCATTTATGCAGGCAATGCCGGTGAGTAGCTCAATCGTGTCACAATGCAAAACACCTTGATCTTTTTATAACTCAAAAGACGCTATGTGCAACACTCTTGTATGACCTCCTTCGCCGTGTAATGAGTGCACCATATGCTGACCTTGGTGGCCAGGGAAATGAGCGCTGGATCACGCAACTGGAGCACAAATTCCACAAGGAGCTCGAGGCGTCTGTCTCCCAGCCCTGGGTTGTTCCTGGGATCAATCGTATCGCTGGTGACGTCCGCAGAGCTGGCGGTGGCGAATCTGGTGCCGGAAATGTGACCTTCGTTAACGTCCGCGAGTCCGGGTGCGTGCAGATACCGCATGCTATGTTATCCTTCACTCACTTTACGACGTCGGCAGCCACATGGTGCCACACGATCAGCCGGAAGCTGCCCTGGTACGTTCTCTGCCACATTTGGGATAGATGGACGGCGATTAACCCTTTACCATGTAGGACATGTTCACAAGGTGGATCCACGATCTTTCTTTGACGTCGAATCAGCAATAAATAGAGTATTGGAATCTACTGTTTTATCTTCATTCCAAGTATTAAATTTGCGTCTCGATTCCTTTGTATCGTGACATGAAGTGCGGAACTTCATCTATTGCTGATATTCTCCTTCTACATATATCTGCGAAGGACAACCCCCTAGCTCCATAGGAAACTTAAAAGACCGACTCGGACTGTACGATTCCGGTCAGCGATAGTCTGCACAACATATCCGTTTTAAGTTTATATTAGCGGTGTTGCGGCGAGAGAGAAAGGCAAAATTATGTGTTTTAAGTCTCTCAATATTGTGCAGCCCTCAACCTGCAGTACTTCGATAAATTTAGAAATCATGATCACGACATGTCTGGGACGACGGCGAGGCGGTCAGGTTCAAAAAATCATCATCGACCCCTATATACAGACACAGTACAACATCGAAATTCCAAATATCATATTCTGTGAAGACACTACTGTATCAGCTCAGCAATGCTGAAGCCCGAAAGTGCCCGGCCCTTCGGCAATACCACAGCTCCCCCCAGTCTTCCTGCGTAAGATGTCGTTCTGAAATATAAGAAACCTGCCTCAAAGAGCTTTCCTTGCTCTCAGATTGACGCCTAGCGTAGGATAAGGCGACGGACTAAGACCTCCATCGTCGGGTTGTGTTCGGCCTGAGGACGCTGCATAAAACCGACGATTTGCAGAAGTACCCGCGGCAAGTTGGCGTTCATTCTATCCGATAGTAGTGTTTGTGATGTCATGGGCATCCAATGGACCCCCGCACTTTGGGCGTCTGGATTCTGGCTGTGTGCGTACCGGTGGAGCGTGGGGTGTGAAAGCCCCTCGGGTATCTGCATAGGAGGAGTCCAAACGTGAACGTCCAATTCCTGAAGAGAGGGATCGTGACATTTATCTTCCAGGCAAGTCAGAAACGACTCGGTCATAGGTCAAAAACACAGTAGGGATATATGGTTCTAATTCCTGGAGCTCTGCTCCAACACTGCGGGAACCCCGATTTGACTTGGAGCGCTTTCCGGAGACAGCACGCAGGCGTGTCTTGATCACGTGATGCAACACGCCGCCCACGCGAGTCCAGCAGTTGGTTCGTGTAACGGTTACAGACAACCCTCAAACCGTTATACACGCGCCATCTCGACTCACATCGATGCGACGAGCACATAGCGTACGAAATTATACGCGGCCTTCGGTTGGCCCAGTCCTAGAGGACCTGAGCATTGTAAAGGAGAGCCCGGTCGAGTCGACTGAGGAGTCGCTGAGGCGTCAGCTAATTGAGAAAGATCGGGAGAATGACAGGGTGAGTAAAGGGCCCACCCACGAGTATTCTGGAAGGCTACTAAAGAGGTATGATACACATATGTAGCTTCGAACGCAAATACAATCTTTGCAGGTCCAGCTTTCGCAGCGTCCGCCCATCGAGACCATACAGGCACTCGAGAAGGAATACAAGAACCTAGAATTATTGCTCCAAGGCACTCAACGAGAGAACGAGAGAGCGATGGCTGAACTGGAGAGGTATTTTCTCCCCAAATCTCGCTCGAGCTCTGATATATATTCTATGTAGAGGAAAGACAAGAGAGAAGATGCTCGAACGCGAGTTGACAAAGTTAGCGGGAGAGAACTGGCAGGTATGTCCATCAGAAGCCTTCTCTTTATTCATACATTCAACTGGCGCGGTTAGTCGAACTTAGAGATCGCTCCCGCTTCAACTCCGTTCGTGGCACGTTCAGCAACATCTTTCTTCCAGGCTCCTCAAGGTCCGCCTAGTTCTGCGCAGGAAGCCTCGCAGGCCATGATTGATAACACCAAGGCACACATAGAGCAGGTAAGGCTGCTCATACTGGGCATGGACCAACGGCTACAAGCAAGGGAGGAGAAGTTGAATAAGACCATCGAGAAGGCGGAGACGGAGGGAATGAAATTTGAGGATATAAGAAATGGGGTTGTGACTGCGAAGTCTTGACGACATAAATAACGATCCTTCACATTTGACCATTGTTATTGTATACCTTCGCTGTCATCATACCTGTACGCGTTGTCTTGACCATGTTTCTCGCCTCCTCTTCCGAATCACCCAATTGTACTGTACTTTCTCTGCCTCGTAGTAAGCACCTTGTGCCGACCATATTACTTTAGTATAAACTTACGTGGTAACGTGGAGGTTTGCTTTCCTTCTTCAGTCTGCACACACAGAAGTAACTTTTACTGGACGTCCACTAGGGGTCCGACAGGCAAGACCGCACCATACAACGGCCATCAGTGAACAATTCGCACAACCGTGTCAGAATGTCATTTTCTGCTTAGAACGCTAAACATATCTCAGTTATGTCTACTGATGGCCATAGAGTATCTAATTGATTACATATGTGAACCGATTACTCACTGTTACCATGCGAATCCACCCAGGTCGACATGTCAACTCGAACGGCGTTGCTTCCGTTCAAGACTGAATTGCTGATGCGTTCCTACGGGTCCCGTTACGACACGTCTGGCTTCAGAGACGTGCCGATGCCCCTGCACCTTTCATGAGAAGCGTGATTCCATCATCAAATGTTTACTTATGGTGCACAAATCCCACAGATCCTCCCACGTGAGATGCTCTGCTGGAGTATCTGATACATACAATATGTAAAAAAAATCGACGACAACGGTACGACACCCGCGCGTGCAGCGCGCTTGTTCGAGGCGAGAACAGCCCGACAGGGCCATTGCGCGAGGGGTAAGTACAAGGGGAGCCACCTTATATATCTGACGACCCTGCAGCTGCGCTCGCTCGCAATTCCGACGGCGGCCCGATCCCAAATCCAACAATATGAACATATACAGCTATGTGGGGATAGCTCCCAAAGCTCACACAGCTTCAGATATTGAGAGAAAGTAGCTGTCGTCATCGCGCTAGTCATGCTATTCTGAGAAGGTTAACCTTAATGGCGAGGCTTGCACTGTCTTATTAACATCAATCCACTTCCCACTGTTGAATACTGTGGACATTTGCACCCACTTGCAAGGAAAGCTCATTTCACCCCATGTGTATATATTTCTGCGATTAAGGTGTGTCGAATAAAATTAGCAAGGTCTTTTGTTCTGATGGGCTGTGCAAACCCAGGACTAGTAGTTGTGTATTTGGTATGGGATTTCATACTCATTGTTGTTTATCGTGGCATTAATCTCTGGAACCGACGACCCGCTCAGAAGCATCATCATGATGGTATTCATGTTCTGCATTGTAATGCCTATTGGAGTTTAAAGGTCTCAGTTCGTGGCACTCGCGCGGGCGGTGTCTGTAGATACTCTCAGTCTCTGCTTGGAGGACTGACTGTATATTTATCATACCTGTAGATACTCTGTAATGTAGAGGTAGGTAAGAAATATGACAGGGAGTGTGTGTAATGATAGTACTGACCTCAGTCTCTGCTTGGAGGACTGAGGAAAAAAGAGAGCGCGACGTATGACTAGGTATATGTGAAATCTCGCTTGTTCTGTCACCCTGGCCGCTTGCACATCGTAGGCGACGCCTCTGCGAGTGCGCGCGCGTGTAAGTATGCGCGTGCGCTGGTGCGCGATGCTGTTATTTACAACAATGCCACCACGAAATCAACGGGTTTGCATGTCCGAGTCAGGAGGTACTAATAACGTTACTGCAAAAGGCCCTACGTTTAGATGGATGCGTCATAGTCAGACAACTTGAATGAATTCATAGACTTGTCTTACAAGCGAAGCGATCCCTGAATTACATTACAGTTAATTCATCGTCATGATGTTGGAGTTTCCCGTCGTGTTCCGATTTCTTTCAGTAGTGCTGGCGATCGACAGGCTTTTCCACTGGAGTAACTGATGTCCTCTTCAGAACAATTATACTGTTTAAGCGACCGTCGATTATTGACGGTTGGAAACAGTGCGAAAGATATAGTGTTCTGATAGGCAACTCCTTGCCCCTTTCGCTATATTATTTGCCTGGTCGACTTTTTTCCAACCCGTGCCTCTGATAGCTATCGCGCGCATGGCCACGGCCTCTTGGTTCGTATTCGATCCCTCATGCCCAGATAGAAAATCTGTACATGGTATACGTGTAAAGTAGTAGCTCATTCGTGCTCTGGATATATGCTCTCACTGCAGTTCTCCCACAGAATAACGCTCTCGATGGTGCTAGGTTCAGGAGTTGGACAGGTGGTAACGGCTTCGCCAGAAGGTATGCCAGCTTCTATTGCATCTCATGACGTGCCTTGACCCTGCAGGGCTTCAAGTTGCTCCAATATTTTAAAGGAAAACATCAATGTCAACCGTGTAAAGCTCGATGTAATACTATTACATCACTCAGTAGTGTTGCTAACTAAAGGTGGGCTTATGTTGGTTGCAGTTCAGCAGTGTTAACTACTACAGACCAAGATATATGCCATTCATAATTAAAACCGTATAGTTTGTAAAAACAGCCTAAGAGCAGCACTGCCACCCACAACACGCGCACGCTGGGAAAACATGAGGATTTCCGGAATTTCCTGCAGACAATCGATGAGTACAACAGTGTGGGGAGGGCTAAGGCGGCGCCTCTGCCCAGTCATTTACAGCAGGTTTTAGGCGGTCCAGTGTGGATTCCAGTAGGGAACAGGGTAAAATATTCATAATCTACCTTGGGCAATTTAGGGTTTTTGCGGCAAATTCTGTCGAGAAAAAAAAAAAGCTGCTGTGCTGTCCGTAGCCAGATCTTCAATCCTCATTAAACACTCTCTAATCATGTTCACAGAGCAGAAAAGGCCTTGATGCTCAGCAAGTAGCCTTCGCGGTGAAAAAATACAAGTCACAGCGCCGCGCAGGAGGGATGGCGGAGATCTTAGAGGCTATAAAGCTTCAAGAACAGAGCGAGAAGGCTGGTGTGACCTTCTAATACTACTTACATACATGTTCGAAGGGTACTTAGCCTATGGAAGGGGCAGAAACAGGTTTTTTATACAAATGGAGCAAACCTTTCCGAGTAAAAATGATCTTGCAGTACCCAAATTTGCGCGAGCTAGGTTCATTGTATAGCTCAATTCCGATACATAGAACTATGAAAAGTGGAGGTTTGACTAGGACTTTCTGCGTAAAGGTAAAGTGATGCGTCAGTTTGGTCATTTTCACACTGTAGTACTGTGCGCTCCCCAGTCACTGGTGGGGTCCCTTAGTCGATATTCACCCCTTTCTATTTTG
>QLPM01001021.1:0-42555 GCA_003314695.1 Albatrellus sp. MG142
GGTGGGGGGGTTTCACTAGGAGGCCATGCCATGTGCTATGTACTTTGCGGGCAGAGAGATGGCCTTCTGCCCGTAGCGTTTCTTATACGTGAACTAATGAGGTTAATCCAACGGGCCTGTATCTCAACGTTAGGGTGTAGTTTAGTTGGGTCGTTATCGCGTTGTGTGCGCTATTCACACCGTAACTTCCAGATCAAGTGTATGGGTTCAGAAGTGATGATGGTATAGAGTCAATTTGCCCCTGGGAGGCGGTGCCCCATGGGCGTGTGGAAACCACTTATTCCACACCCCAGAAGGAAGCCCAGTGTGAGGGGGGGCCAGGCCAGTTTTTTTACCTTCCAAGAGCTCTTTAGCGAGGGCCCAGACAATCGCTTGGCTGGAGGTTTCGCATTCAAGGAGGATGTGGTGAGGGACTCAATACTGGCACAGGTGGGGCATTCGGCGCGGTGTTCGCAGTTGGGGATGCGTGACCAATGTTCCTGCACCAGAGGGCATCGTGGACGCTTCTCCACAGGAAGGATCGTATGTTGCGTGAGTTATCTTTGGATCGCATGAAGCCACAAATTTGGGCAGGGGTGGGAGTAGGACCTATACGCCCTCAGACCCCGTCTTGGATGGTATTGATGTAGGTTCTGGTGTCGGGGCGGTCTAGGGTAAGCCTAAGGCAGAGGATACCCGCGTAGAGTGACTAGGTTATAGTGGCCAGTTTCGCACGTCCAACGTTGTGTACGAGGCTAACATTGTGCTGTTGAATCCGAGATCATCTGATGGGACTTGATATTTTGAATAGTTATGCCAGTAGCAAAAGGGTTGGTGTCTCGATACGCACGGACCACCATGCAAATGCCCGAGTAACACATTCCGCCCGCTCACACCGACAATCCCCCAAGGATTGCTTGCACAGCAAATGATGTAATAAATGGAGTCAATCGTACGCATAGACAATATCAGTCTGCACTCTCACAATCTGCGAGACGAGAACACAAGAGACGCTACAATAGTACACAATCATCAGGAAACACAAGACTGGCACAAGCGGCAACAGAACAGGGGACACAGTCACAAGACAATGAGAAAGTACGAAAAAAATTCAGCTTCTTTAAGATCTCTCGCCACGCAGACGCCTGGCCAAAGCGAGATCCTTAGGTTGGCTACAAGGGTACAAACCTGTTAGTAAATAGAAAGACATGGGCAGCGAATGATCCTCACATCGTGACGCCTAAGACATGCGGTGAAAAATATAGTCAATCTAAATTTTGTAAGAGAATAAAGTCGTAACGTACGCTTAGCGTGAATAGCGGCCAAGTTAGTGTCTTCAAAGAGAGATACGAGATAAGCCTCGGCGGCCTCCTGAAGCGCCATGACGGCAGACGACTGGAAGCGGAGGTCGGTCTACAATAATCATCAGCACGATTAGTTGATTTTGTAGCTCTCAGCACTGACGAACCTTGAAGTCCTGAGCGATCTCACGCACAAGGCGTTGGAAGGGAAGCTTCCTAATGAGCAGTTCGGTAGACTTCTGGTACCTCCTTATCTCACGGAGAGCGACAGTACCAGGCCGGAACCTATGGGGCTTCTTCACGCCACCAGTGGTAGCCTGAAGAACAAAGGCACCTTAAGTTTATATGATAGAACAAATTAGATGGCGTACGGCAGCTGCGGTCTTCCTGGCAGCCTTAGTGGCAAGTTGTTTGCGAGGAGCTTTTCCTGTCGAAAAGAAAGAAAGAAAAATCGATGCAGCTCTGCAGCGAGACGGGCGTCGACGTCGCTAACCTCCAGTAGACTTGCGAGCGGTTTGCTATAAAAAAAGAAGCAAATGAGAATGAGATAAAATGAGGTCCGAGGAAACCTACCTTGGTCCGGGCCATTGATAGAAACGACGGGGTGTAAAATGTGCGGTGGCGAACGGCGAGGGTGAGTGAGGGCGACAGGCGATGAGGGCGGTGATAAAGGCGCAGCGACGGAGCGGGGGCGTGGCATCAAACGACGAACACTTGAGTTCGCGCTCCGACGCCCTTTCTCACGCTTCTTGGCACGCAGTTCCTTGGCCTGAGCGCACTCGGTTTGTATGCTCCGCCACACCGTATATGCACAGCCAGTTAGAATACAACGACCAAACAAGGGGTACAGATACAGTAATAGTACAGTGTACTCTAACTCGGAAATCATATGCTTCACCCTCCCGCGCACCTCCAATCTATGATAGCAAAGTTCCGTCCTAGTCTCCTCCCCCAGCCAGTTCTAAAATCAAACGGCATGCCACATCCATGAAAACAAAAGGGGATACCGTTTCATCTTCCCTCATGTCCTTATCTTTGATGGATCGACTCGAATCCGACCCCGCTTCCGACATCGCATCAACGTTCGCCATGTCGAACTTGCCCGCACCGGGTTCAGTCGACGCTTGATATGATCGCTTGTGGTGAAAGTCAACCAGGTAGTTGATCGAATCTACCATATACAGTTGTAGGTTCATCAGCACCTGCAAACGCGTGAGATGTGATGCCAAAAATCCGTATTGGATACATACCACCACGTCCTGCACTCTCACTCTCGTCTCGACGAAATAGATTGACGCTGCTGCTTTGAGATCCACATACCCATCTCCGTCATACTCTCGAGCACGTTCAATCTTTGCCCTGTCGCCGGTCCTTCTACGGAAACCTCCGAGGCCGCCAAGGTCCTTCTTTTCCTTCCACTCCATTCCAAGGGCCTTCAGTGTGCGGTAGATCTCGAGCATAACTTCCATAGGCGGTGACCGGCTCCGGATACCAAAATGCCATTTTGTGCGATGCTGTTTCTTCTCCTTCACAGGGAAGGATCGCTTCGCGTTGGCGTACGATGCTAAATGGTGTTGTTCTGGGAACTGCTCAGGTAAGGATGAGTTAAGCACAGCGAAATTATTGATCTCGGATTCTTGTGGAGTCGAGAAATCGAGGCCGTCATCTATATCGTCTTCGTCGTCATTAAATTCCGACTCGAAAGGGTTTTCCTGAAGATCTCCACCTCCCGGCGAGATGGCATTAGGCGACAATAGGTTCCGAGGCTAGCCTCATGTAAGAACTAGTAAATTGATGATTGAATAACACTCACATCCATAGCCGCCAACTGTGCATCTCGCTCTTGTTCCTCAAACTCCGCCACTATACACGTCAGATAACTAAATTACTATAAATAGATGAACTCACGGTCATGGCCAAGTCGATGTTTGTCCCTCATGAGCATGTACGCCACCTTTACTGCGTTGCCTTGGGGCCAGTCATCTCGCCTCAGACATCCCCAAATATCTTCTTTGTCAACGCCTTCCATTCGCATGGCTAATTCTTCGACGACGTCCTCTTCTATTCGGCCAAGACCTTCTATAATCTCAAAGTCAATGGTCTTGGCAGGTGTGACTAGTGATGACAGCGTCCCAAGGACGGGACCTGGAGGTGGAGGGAGCGGCTGGAGATAACGTTGAAGATCCGTGGTGAAAAATGGATGTTGCAGTATTTCTGGAACGGTTATACGTTTGACCGGATCAACCGCAAGCATCCCGTTGATGAGGCCTCGTGCATCAGAAGAGAGGTAAGAAGGCATGTGGTATGTACCCTCTATCATATACGGAGCGAAGTCAGTATGACATATATATTGCGGGCAATTAACACGTACGGCTGATCTTTGTGAACAACGTCTGGACGTCGTCGTCTTCAAACGGCAGTCGTCCGCAAAGCATAACATACAAGATGACTCCGCAACTCCAGACGTCGATCTCGGGCCCTGTGTAGAGCCCACCTCGTATTACCTCAGGAGCAGCGTAGTTTGGGCTTCCACAGCTGGTCTTGAGAAAATCACCATCCTTAATCTCGTTTGACAAGCCGAAATCCGCTATTTTGACATTGAGATCGTCATCCAAAAGCACATTCTCGGGCTTGAGATCGCGGTGCACGATTTTAAGCTTGTGACTGTATTCGATACCCGATATGAGTTGCTGGAAGAAACGTCTTGCACGGGATTCAGGCATGCGACCGTTTGCCACGATGTAGTTAAAAAGCTCGCCACCAGCATATTCCAGCACGATGATAATGTCTGTAGGCGTCGAGATAACCTCATACCTATTCCGGATGCAATCGTGAACGATGGTGAGATAGGAATAGAAAGAAACGTACAATTTGATAATATGTGGGTGCCGTAGAGTCCGCATATATTCCACTTCACGTTGGACTCTGTTCTTTGTTCTGGTAGCGTGTATCACCTGCTTTGAAATGAATTTCATGGCGACTTTATGGCCCGTAAGCGTATGCGTGGCCACTGGATGTAAAGTGTGAGCATCCTGGAGTGCGATCAACCATTGAAGACGAACTTTTAACCTTTCCAAACGTGCCTTCAGCAATCTCCTGGATTACGGTGTACTCTCCCAGCTTAGAAGCTGGCAGGGCATCCAAAATGTCACCGTCACTCATGGCACAGGAGCTCTACACCGTTTTGCGCGCCGAATCTCAGGCTATCGTGAGTGGGGTAAGTGCAGTGTTTGTTTCTGTTTGCCCATTGCCTCTTCGTCAGTTGAGCTTGTCACAGGTCATATACTACGATAGGCATCTTACCCGCTTTTTTTTCGGCGTGTCACACGTCACAACCCCGTTCTGTTGGCCTACATGCAGTGCAGCATTATGCACGTTTGGTACCCAATAAATAATCTACTCTCTGTCCCTCGCAGGTCGCCGGGCCCAGTCCAAGAGTACTGTGGCAGGCAGGTGCAAAAAGGTGTTGCAAGTGGGGAGGCACGCTGTTGCAGCGCGTGCAAGGTGGGGAGAAGCAATGTGTGTCGGCATCCTACGCTGTACACCCGAAGACCTTTTTTCCCCCGTGTGTCTCGGTATATAAAAAGCCGCAGTTTGTGGTCGCACCGGAAGCTCGGTGGTGGTTAAGACCATGCGTGACCCAAAGTCACGTCTGGCATGACAAGCGGCATGTATATACATGATCCTGGGCTGCGACCGAGCCAGTAACCTAGTTTGACAATGACATCCCGTAACATTAGTAGCTTCCCTCGCAAGTAAGTATCTGACATTAGACCTCCAACGCCAGAACTATCATCGATAATCATAGCCAAGAGTACAAATGGAATGCTAAGTTGGGGCTAGAAGTTGACTTGTCTAAACCAAACCTCCGAGTCGTTTGTCAAGTTACTTCTGCCCGCCGTGCTTTGCCTTGCTTTGCTTTGCTTCAGCGCTAGGCCGAGAGATATCGTAGAAATGTGTGGGTGAGGCTGCACACGGGATTGGCTAACCTCGACTAAATTACTGTAATGTTTGTGAATGGGCAGAGTGGAAAGTAGAAAGCGACTCGTGGGTTTCGCCCGAAATTTAGGCTCCGAAGATGTATTAGAGCAGGCGTCCAACGTGACTACGATCTAAGTTCTAACTTGCCTACTCAACTTTTGAGATCTGCTTATCCCTTGCCCCTTATATAATCCTCCTGGCCATTTCAGGCTCATCTCAAGCTCCTTTCTTACACTCTCGCCACACCCCGCCTTCATCATTCTCACTTCATTACCTATGATGCCTCCTAAGTCTTTAGCTGCGGATAGATCCTTTGACAGCGTTGTCGAGGCACCCAAACAAAGACGGCGGCCAGGTAGGGTGCCAGTGTCATGCGCAGAGTGCCGGAGGTGCATCTATACTTTACCATATTTCATATTGTGATAGTCACCCCTGATTTCTCAATGCAATTTGACAGGTTGAAGTTGAGATGTGATAGAAAAGTGCGATGTTGTCGCTAAGCCATCGCATGACATTGACCTTGCCTCGCTGCAAAGGTACCGTGCGAAACTTGCACCAAACGAGGATGTGCATCTATCTGTCCAAATGGTAACAGGCCTTCATTGTGTTGCAACTGTCCTACCTCATCCGTTGTTTGCAGGCAAACTTGCAACAGGGAGAGCCAACAATCGGTAGGCCATCTCCTGACGTATATTATCCTGGCTGACGACCCCTGTAATTTACCCATTCTTTCAGCTTCGTTCTGGCTAACACGGAAGAATTGCACGCAAAGATTACGCGGTTGACGAACAGAATACAGGACCTCGAAAATGGTTTAGCGGCCCTTCAGACAACTGTGACAAATGAAGTGCATCCTCTCTTGAGAGAGGAATGCTTGCTTTCGGAGACATCCCTTTCACCTGAATCCTGTTCTTTGGACTCGACGAGGCCTGTGGAAGAAGGGGGTATTATTGACGCTTTTGGTATGCTGCGTCTAAAAAGATGCTGGAACATCTGTGTGGCCTAATATCTAGCCTGCAGGTACGCTCAGCATAGGAGAACGAGGCGACACAATATTCTACGGCGCCACCGCGCGGTCTGAGGTACGCTTTTCACTGATAATATCGGTAACTTTGAATCCAATACTTTCCTCAGTATCTGATACAGGTGAAGACCAAGTCGCCCTTTTTATTTGGAGATGAAATGAACCATATATTGATCAGGCTCCAACTGGATCTTATGTCCCGCCGTTTTCCTCTTTGCGACTGGATCGGCGTATCCTGGAGGTCTCCTTTCCTGAAGCGGAAGCAGACCAGATTGACGATGACCTGCGTCAACTTGTTTTCCAATATCTACCCCCCCTCTCCGAGGCTTGCGCGATATGTGAAATATTTATGGACTATTCGGAATGCCTGTAAGTCTCTCATACCATAGGTTCGTTTATTTCTGGTTCACAAATGTTTTAACCAGCACTTCATCACTCACGCGAACCCAACTCTTCGACGAAGTCCTGAGCACCGTCTATTCTTCCGAGTGAGACCACTCCGTCCTACCGTGATGAATTCTCGATACTGACGGTCTACATAGAACTGCCGACAATTTCTCGTGTTCCCATGCACTCAGTCTATTATTCATCGTGTTTGCAATAGTAAAGATTTACGATATCACAGAACCTAATTGTCAGGTTCAAGCCCACGAATATTATCTACTTTCTCGAGTGGCCTTCACATTTGATTCGCCTCTCAGGGCAGCTACAGTAGTTTCTGTTCAAGCACTGGCAAGTTGAATTGCATTTTAAGCAGTTGTGACATGTACTAATATTACACCCAAATAGTGCTATATTGCTCAGTATCTTGATCTGTGTGAAGCAAGTTTTGTTCCAACAGGGTCAAATAAGGCTTGGATGTACTTAGGGCTCGCTATGAAGTTAGCTCACAGCGTGCGCCTCCAATTTTCAGTTATACAGTATGTTGGCTGAACTATCGGATACAACTCCAGATCGGTCTCCGTAAGTTGCTGTTTGTATTTGAACTATCATGAGTCCGACAAAGTTTTGCAGATCTGAAATCTTCTCGCTGGAAGCTCGACGAAGAAGAAAGCGAAAGACGAAGTCGTGCATTCTGGCATGTTTTTGGCATCGATACTTGGAGCGTAAGTGGAAACGCGTTGTTATTTCAACGTCCACCTCAGTCGAAATTTAGAGTTTTGGGTTTGGGCGGCCTCCGAGCACAACACCTACGTTTGTTGATTGCGATCTGCCAAAGGATATCAATGAGATTGTCAATCCTGACGGCACCAAAGAAGCTAGCCGTATGTCCTCTTGCATGGGCCCTCGAGTCAGACAGAACTGTTGATGTAAGGACCTCAGTCCATCAGTGGGGCCTTACATATCTTCAGCTACTCCACGAAGTCATCTCAAGAATTTACGGCGCCATACCACCAACATATGTGACCATTTTGGAACTCGATCGCAAGGTTCGAGATTTTTACGTGCCACCTCATCTTCGACCCTTAGCTGCCAGTGGCCGAAACGAGTCGAACTCCGGCTCATATCTGAAGTGCTGGATAGCGCTATCTACAAAAGAGTGGAGTACGCCGTTTGTATCTATGAAATGTCTTGAAATGGACATTAACCTTACTGCTCTATGGAAGCTCTTCTGAACGTTCATCGTGCTTACTTTGCACAAGCACTTCATGACACGCCCGCTGACCCATTAAAGCACAAGTATGGTGCTTCCGTTATTGCGGTCTACCGTTCTGCTTTTAGGATGATCGAGGCCGCGGAACTGCTAATGTGCAAGGTGACGCGAGCACTCTTCCGTAGCAACATCTCGTGGTCAAAGGTCCTATCTGCATCCGTGCGTTCCAAGTTCCAATTTTTTTTGACTTCTCAACTGTTATCTGACTGCGGATTCTGAAGATCGTACTTTGTTTAATCGTCTGCAATGCCCCAGCATCCAGTTTGGCCTCCGCTTCCCTGGGGGAGTTGAAGAAGGTGCGCGATCTTTACGAAATTTGCGCCTCAAATGGGAGCCTACCGGCTTTAACGAATCTGGTCAGTCGCAATTGTTATACCCGCGGATCATCACTCATGAGAACATAGGATGCGGCCCGTGATCTGTATATCCGAGCGCGCGAGGCTTTGACCAAATATGAGTCTCATGGTGTTTCGACGCTAAACGAAAGCGAAGCTGAGCTCGATCGTCTTGGAGGAAAAACTCAGCTTATCTCTCAACGAAGTTCTCAGAGTCCCCGGCTGTCGCCTACTGCACATAAGCCACCGGCCAATTCTCATTTGTGGAACATGATCGGGGATCCAATATCACTGCCCAGAGTTTGCAGCAAAGACATCGCTAGTATCGAAGCACCCCCTGTGGTCTCGCCGTCGATGTTCTTCGACGTTTCGCAGAACACTTGTCATCAAGTAACGGATGCACAACTCTATGACAGTACCGTATATCCTGACATACAATTACAATCAAGTCCCTCTAACTCAGCAGGTCGTAGTCATTCCTCTCCCCAGGTACTGGACACCAGTTGGCAGGACTTTATGCGTCAATTAGGGTTTTGATCATGCCTCATCTTACTTGTTTTCTCGCGATATTTATCATGGTCGCGACCTGGTGTACAATCCGTATAATGTCCTGTAGACAATTCACTGATAATCAGTATACGTACATATAGCATGGGATGCACGTGATCTACTTAATTTATCACTCTGCGTCTTAATGACAAACTTGATTCGTTACGACTCCCATTCGTGTTTTTTTCTTCTTCTTCCGTGGCCCTGCAAGGAGATGTCCTATATTCCTTACTATGCGCTGAACAATTTGAGGAACTACTCTTACAATGGAGTTGACAGGTGCATTTATGTGGCAACTTGTTCTTTGGATATCATCTAACAATGAGTCAGGTCACTTCTTTCAAACTACGTGTTGAATCCGTATTGGAGTTGGTTAGTAACGTTGTGCCCGACATGGATAGCGCCAAACACGGTGTGTGAGGATACGTACGATGCAAGCTATTTGTTCTGACAGACTCTAATCCAGATCACGTTATCTGGCCTGCTCATGGTTTTCTTCAACTTTGCGACCTTGCTGTACTACGACCCTACGTACCTGGCCCAAAAAGGGGGAGCTACGGGCCCACCAAATTGGATATATTTCACGCAAGTACCTTGCGCTATGCTTTGTTCGCAAGCGATTGGCTGACCGAGCTATAAGTTGGGCTGCAGGGTTATTTATATATCAGAGTTTAGACGCTATTGATGGGTAAGTTGCCATTTAATATATGGAGCTACAGTGCGTGTCCCTCATTGTCCTTTCTGTAAGGAAACAAGCTCGGCGGACTGGTATGTCTGGGCCCTTGGGGGAAATGTTCGATCACGGCGAGTAATGACCTCAGTGTTTTGATAATATCTTGACAAATGGTTTTTAGGGTGTGATGCTCTCAATACCACTGTAAGTTTATCTGTCGTTGTTTTCTGTCTGATCTAATTCCATCATTGACTATGCAGCTGGAAGTGATCTTAGCATCGCATGCATTGAACTTGGGTCGATCTTGGACGACTGTAGCGTTACAAATGATAGCGCTAGGCAACTTTTACATTTCCACATGGGAGGAGTACTACACGGGTGTGTTCTGCCATCTGTCCAGTATTTCAAGAGTTAAATGTATGAAAGGCCAGTTGTACCTGGGATTAATCTCTGCGCCTGTGGAGGGAATTCTGATTATCGTCTGTGTCTATATTATTACTGGATGTTACGGTGTGTGCAGACCCGCCGCCCCTGGTCTCTCTTCCTGCTTATGTTGAGATGTGTAGGACCTACTTTCTGGGACCAGAAGATACTGACATTTACTGGACTGGATCACGTGGAGGCCATGGCCACAAGGCTTCCCAACTTCAAATTAAATGAAGGCTTCATGTACTTTGGGACAATCGGACTAGCTATCGTCGTAGTGACAAGGTCAAAGCATCATCTATACAATAAGTGTTATGACTGAATCGTCCACAGCTGTTACAATGTGTATACCGCTCGCCGGATATCTGACAAGTCTGTCACTTCACCACTGTGGACTCTGCCTCAGTTCCTTGTCGCCGCTGTGACACAGATCATGTGGTTCAATCACCCGAAGTTTACGAACTCTGATATCCTACAATCACCTGCCTTTATTGCCTTAATATGCACCTGGGGGATTCAGTTTGCCCATCAGGTAGGCCGCATGATACTTGCTCATGTGACTAGCCAACCTTTCCCTTGGTGGGGTGCCATGTGGATCTGGAGTGTCATCGGCGCAATAGATGCTAATTTACCTTGGCTCGTCGGTCGGTGAGTTTTTTCTTTTCTTTCTACGTGTACATTGTCCGACGTCAACGTTATATTTTCACCAGCGCTCCTCTGATACAGTCATCACCCGAAAACACCGAAAAGTTCGTTTTTGTGACCCTCGCAGTATCCCTCATATCCTACATACGGTTCGTTGTGTTTGTCATCAACGACATTACTAATTACCTCGGTATTGCCTGCTTCACGGTATGCAAAAAGGATTCAAGGGGCATCTGGCGCAGCGCTCAGCCCTCTAGCACAAAAAGGATTTAGAAAATACCCATGCTTAGAATGTCATACCACCTAGCTTGAATATATAGACTTGAAGTGCAGTCTGTACGGGCTGGTCCTGGAGAGATGAATTGCTGGCGCTTGATTGGATTGTTAGCAACCACTGGCAAGATGCGAGTGACCGTGGGACTACGTAGAGATAATCGAGTCACGAGCAAAACGGCGTCACGCCTCATGGCAAGTGGAGTACTTTACCGTGTCCTCTGTACATTTCATCGATCTCCTGTGGCTCTTCCTGTATATACGCGCTTTAGAGTGCGATCTATGGCTACCGTCGAATCATTGTCTACAGAAATCGCTCAACAAACCGAAATCTTTAACAAGCTCAGGCTCGAAAGTTCTGACACTTCACTTCTGAGCGACGCGCGGAAGCGTCTCGGAGACCTCAAGAAATCTCTGGCAGTGTTGAAAAGCTCTACGGGCGGATCCAGGGATACAGGGAAAAGGAAAGAACGCTTGTTGCTCAAAACTCCTAAAGTATGCTCAGATCCGCAGTGACCTCGCAGAGAATCTCATGCTCAACAGGCTTGGCTGTACTTCACTCGTAGGGAACACGTGATTATGGCCCTGGCGAGATGTTCTGTCGCGAGCATGTCGAGCGCATAGTCAAAGAATGCTTCACTCTCTACGGTGGTTGCGCACTGGACACGCCAGTCTTCGAGCGGAAAGACATTCTCGCAGGCAAGTACGGGGAGGATGCGAAGCTCATCTTCGATCTTGAGGATCAAGGGGGCGAGCAGCTGGCTCTACGATATGACCATACTGTTCCTCTAGCAAGATACCTGGCTATGGGCGGTGTAACGAATACACAGTCAAAATTATGGCAAGTCGGAAAAGTGTACAGACGAGACAATCCTGTCATGTCCAAAGGTCGCATGCGAGAGTTCTCTCAAGCGGTATAACATTATGTGTCGACTTGCTTGTTACTTGATCTGACACTCTAACGGAAATGGACAGGATTTCGATATTTCTGGACAGTGGGATGCCATGATTCCCGATGCTGAATTAATCAGCCTCTTGTGTACCATCTTGTCGAGATTGGACGTCGGCGAATTTACGGTGAAGGCAAGTCGATGTTTCTAAGTGGTAAGGTCTGTTTAAAATGACCTCATCAGATTAACCACCGAAAAATTCTCGATGGTATATTCGAAGTGTGCGGCGTACCCCCAGACAAAATTCGGCCTATCTCGTCAGCTGTCGATAAACTCGACAAGGTGACTTTTTACGACTTTTATTTCTCCAATTCGTACTCAGGATTTTTCTCAGCTACCTTGGGCAGATGTGAAGAGGGAGATGACGGACGAGAAAGGACTGGATCCGGCAACCGCAGATAAAATTGGAGAGTATGTTAAGCAGAAAGGTATGGCATCTGATCGCCTTAAAGTTCTCGGGAGATGAATGTAGTTTTTTAGGGGGACGGGAGCTACTTGATCAACTAATTTTGGATAAGACGTTGGCCAAAAATGTGAACGCCAAGCAAGGTATTGATGACATGGCCCTTTTGTTTGATTACCTTGATATGTATCAAGTGCTAGACAAGGTACTGATATAAAATCACTTGTGCTGCAGGCATACTCATGGAGCCTAATTTCAGATTTCTTTCGACTTGTCGCTTGCACGTGGACTTGACTACTACACGGGGATAATCTATGAGGCTGTCGTCGAAGCGTCTGCGCCACCTGGGTTCAAGTCTCCCGATGCCATTGAGGGAGATACCCTAGCAATTCCGAAAAACAAGCCGAGGAAGAAGCCAGCAGATACGGCCGACGAAGATGAGGTGGACGAGTCACAAGTGGGCGTGGGCTCCATCGCCGCAGGCGGCCGGTACGACAACCTCGTCAGCATGTTCACGAGCGCTGCTGCTGGAGAGTCAAAGAAAGGATTGCCATGTGTAGGTGTCAGCATTGGGCTTGATCGAATATTTGCCATCGTATGGCCAAAGTGGGTAGAGCGAGGCATGCGAAGCAAGGAAGTTATGGCGTATGTCATGGCCGCAGGCGACGGATTGTTGAAAGAGCGAATGAAGCTGACACAGGAGTTGCGCGAAGCGAGTATCACAGTGAGTATTTATGCACTCTTGCTTTGCTACAAATTCTCTAGACGGTGGACTCAGACAGATTTCTTGGCGAAGAACAAACCGAAACTTTCGGTACAGTTTGCGGCAGGCGAACGCGATGAAGTTCCATTCGCCATCATTCTCGGTGGTGAAGAGCTCAAGGCAGGCCTGGTAACTGTAAAGGAACAGCAATGGGAGCTGGTGGAAGGGAAGAAGGTCAAAGTTGAGTCCACCGACAAGGGTACGCAGGTGAAGAGGGGCGAGCTTGTGGATTGGTTGAAGAGTACGCGGACATATAGTGAATGGTCAAGTGGCAGATGGGCATGATCTTTCTATTAATGTGTTGCGCTCATATCCAGAGGAATCATTAGATAGAGTTCATAACTTCCGATCTTCGGTTGAAGATCAGTCCTGACAGAACAAATTTGATACCAATTCATGGGCCTACCAAAACATTTCTGGTAATAGCGATACAAATCAACTCAGTCTTTACACACTTTCTACGCAGCACAATTGTTGACGATCGATTGACGCCTCCATTTATACACGAGACATTATCAATCATCGTTGGAGTCTGAGCTTCGTTCATCGCCATCGTCATCGTCTGGGATATGCGGTGTCAAAATAAACGATCACAAGTCACAAATAAGCTTTTTACCACTCGCTATGTCATCGGCACCGAGACGTGCTTCAGCCTGAGTTTGGAGCTGAACCGACTGTATGAGACTTATCGTCTCTTGATCGTCCGGAGGAACAAGATCAAGCGCTAGCCGACCATACTTGTCTTTGATTCTGAAGCCAGAGTCAGATGAATCACAGAATTAATATTAAGACTACCTCGTATCTGCACCTGCATCTAAGAGGCTCTCCACGACATATTGACGCAGCTCTAATTCTTCTATTCTCACTGCTAGATGCAAAGGTGTCGCTTTCTCCAGTCGGTTTATTGGATCGACGTCGCAACCGTCACAAGACAGGATCTGTTCAAGAACCGATGTTGACCCGTGGGAAGCACTGCAGAAGACACCGTGAGTGGATGTTCAACGGAAATTCGCACGATGATCAATCTCACGCAATGTGGAGTGCTTGTGTACCATTTGTTGCTAAGTGGTGCGGTACACTTCTAAAATAGTGGCCTCGACACACCTGTGTTTCCCAGGCTGAGGCCTCATCGGTATATGAACACTCGCGGTGATGGCAACAACGTACCTATCCTGAAAGTTGATGTCAAAATCACCGCACTCGAAGACCTCTGAAAGTAGCTCGGCATTATCATCGCGAGCGGCTGCAATCAACCGTTCGTCTGTCGAGGTCATCATCAACCATCAAATGCTACGAGTTTGGGGGTAAGGAAAGGGGCATTACTGTCACTAGCTCCCGCTGTTTCGTCGGACATGAATCGTAATGGTATAGACCGTAGGGTCGCCAACCCTGGCCTCTTAATGCTGCCCGAATGCAGTAATATTCTGTCGGTCGCTAGGTTCCTGTCCACCGTGGGAAACTCAGGCCATTTTCACACTCAGTGACAGTGGGTGAGCTTATGTAACTGAATGATGTATGGCAACTGAGCCCGAGTCTGTCACTTTCAATGCCATTATTTCCAGCTCAGAATTACTCTGGTAGGTATGCCCCTTTGCTACCCGATTGCCAAGTTGGCCTCACGGTTGCATTCAGCAGTCTGTGAAGTTGTGAATCTTCACGTAGTTCATATGGGCTTGACGCCCCCTCAATCACGCCGGTATTGAAACGGACACCGCCAGCGATTCTCGAATTCTCGTGACTTTTTCTAGGGACCCATCAGACCGTTGTTAAAGCTGCTGGTCCTGAGGGCTCAACCTTTTTTTTTTCTTCCTGTTGACCGTCACGTTTTTGGTCTCTGGTTTCAAACACAGTACATCTTCCATTTGCGTGGCAAACACATGGAGCTATCCGCAGCGCCATTTTACCGGGGTGTGCGTGATCTAGCTTACTTTTTTAAGGACAATGACCTGATGTTTGCTCTACATAGTACAATTCCGAGATAATCGCCGAAACTCTGGTCTCAGTTGTCACTCGGTTATACGTTCATGGCACGAGCGCTGAAGATCATGGAACTCAGTGCGTCGCGGTCAAGACAGGAAGGACGAAGGGAAGACTTACTAAAGAGCCCCACGATATAATCAAGGAGTTAAGGATCTTAGTGCCCTTATGCCATCAAGCGGTTCGTCATATTTGCTAAGTTTTATTGAATGTAATGCTGCATCATTTCTTGACATTCCTGGTCCATGACCTAGATAATTAGCGTCCTTGGACATCAGTTCGACTACTCACAAGGCATCCAGTCTATCTGGATGCCTTACATTCCTTACCCTTTGGCAAGTATATTGGCTTCGCCGCTTTTCTCGCCAAGATCACGATTTAATCCCCCCTCAAATTCTTCGATCCATACGAGCGATTGCTTCACCGTTGTTGCAAAGTCTTTGATATTTCAGATCATATGTGGTATAGAATATCTTCACGGAGCTGGTGGGCGTATAGCCCACCGCGACATCAAACCGGATAATGTCTTATTTACTGAAGACGGATGCGTGAAGATAATCGACCTTGGCGTCGCTTACAAGCAGAATGAAGACGATTCTGCAAAATCTCATGATGTCTGGCCTGAAGCGTCGTTGAACATGTATTATCAGGTTGGTTCAGGGTATGTCGCCTCGGTCTTCACACTGTTATGTGGCTGACTATGAAGGATCTCAAGCCCATATCGCGCCCCGGAGCTTCTCTTTAGCCCAAGGTCTTACGATGCGATGGCGTCCGACTTGTGGAGCATGGGTACCACTTTTGCAGAGTTCTTCACGACCCTCCATCTCAGAAACAAAGGCGTGGGGGACGATGACTCTGACACTGCATCTGATGAAGATGGTTGTCGCTCGGAGCCATATATCATGGACAAGGCTAAGTGGGAGTGGTCGAGCCTTCAATGGGAGCGATACCCTCTCTTCGACTCCAGCAGGGGTGATATCGGACTTGCCTGGAGCATTTTTAAAATTCGTGGATCACCTACGAAAGAGAACTGGCCCGTAAGAATCTTTGTGACGGTCAGAGAGTTGAACTGAATTAGGTCCATCAGAAATTCACGGATCTTCCTGATGCCACAAAAGTCACATTTGTGGATGCACCTGGGGTCGGATTAGGATATCTGCTCCCTAATCATCCTCCTGGCCACGAGGTATCGGTGAACATCCCAAGTCCCCATCATCCTTCAAATAAGATGGATGCATCACCATTGGACCTCATCCAACGACTGCTCGTATATCCTGCATCATCGCGACTGCAGGCGAAGGAGGCGTTATGTCACCCTTGGTTCACAACCGGACACCCTTTGGTGCTGCCCATGGAGTATAGAAGTGGCATGCTGCATTTTCACGTGCATGATCTGTGGAATGGAAAGCCATTTGCAAAATGGCTGCATTCTATGATGTGGGAAGTAGCAATTGATAAAGAAAATAATGTCAACAAGGCATGAGCCCAAAAATAGTTTATGTGGACGCGCAACACAAATATGACACCATCGAGACTGAACTGATCTTAATGTAATGATTTTACAGCATTCACAGAGCTAGTAACAGGTAAATTATGCAATGCACGATTGTCAATCGAAATGCCTGAAAAGAATGACGAATCAGAAGGAGACTTAAGGAGGCGAATATGAATACCAACTTCGGGTCTGATTTGATGTCTTATATATCCCGATGAGCCGATGACTGAGCTCGAACATATCATTTCTGAGCAGCATGTCAGCACTCCGTCGCTGATTTACGAGTAGTCAAGGATCGAACCTCAACGAGATAATAATGAACTGCGCGTTCTTGGTCCGATCTTTGATGTAGTTTGCAACAATTGAAACGTTTCGGAAATCCAGGGCAGCATCAATCTCGTCCATGAAGTATAGCGGAGTGGGCTAGCAATGTCATGGGTTATGTGTATTTGGAGGAAAGCAGCAAGTGACTACCTTGAAAACATGCAGTGCAAATACGAGTGCAAGAGAACTCAGAGTCTTAAGGACAGGTTAGTTCGTCTACCTTGTATCGCTACATGGGCGAAAACTCGCCTTCTCGCCCCCGGACAAATTGGAAATATTCCGCCAGCTCTTCTTCGGTGGCATGACGCTAAATATGATGCCTTCTGAGAAAGGATCCATGCTGTCGACTAACTCCAGCTCCGCGTTACCGCCGAGGGTGATCATCTTCCGAGAGCGGATTCAGCGTGCGACAGCTGAACACCACTTGGATATACGTGCCTGGTACATCTCCTTTAATTTCAAGGAGATGGTATGGAACCCTGCCATAAATTCATCAAGACGTTGTTTTCGCAAACTATCATGTTTCTGCTTCTCTGCGTCACGAAGAGTGGTTGTCTCATCGAAATCCTTCGCCCGACGCAAGAATTCTTCTTCACGTTTTCTGTATTCCTTCAGCACGCTGAGATTTGGCTTCGCGTTCTTGAGTTTCTCTGCACGGATAAATCTGAGACACCACACTAAAAATCACACCTGGAATATTTACCGTCTAGCAATTCAGCATCAGCGATGAGCTCGCGCTTCTTGAAACGGGAAAGCTCTTCAGGACGATACATCTGGAGTTCATTAGATGGCGCCTTTGAATGTGATTTCTTGTATATCCCATCATCAGGTTCTTGCTTCACTTTGGCTTCCACGGTTTCGCTAAGTTTGGGCTCATTCTGCTGCTCATCACCATCTTTTTCTTCCTCGTCGTCCTCGCTAGACATCATCAGCCTCTGACATTGGAAGTTAGTGATTAAAACATACTCTATCTCCTCTAGATGCAGCTGGTCGTGTTCCTTACGCCAGTGTTCCAACGAGAGCTCATTTTCGTCGGCTACCTTTTTCAGATCGTTAAGACGTTGCTGAAGCTCCATCTAGGTCACGAAAACGTGAGTTCGCTGAAGCAGTAATGCAAGGTTCGACTTAACCTCCTTCTTGCGGAACTCTTGGATCTCCTCTGTTTTCTCATCCAACTCAGTCTTGAGATTTTCCAGGTCATCCTTGGAGTTTTCAGCTGCAGATTGCGCAGCTTCCACCTTAGAACGAAGCTCAGCAACATATTCAGCGACCTCCTTGAGCTGGTCGTTCAGCTGCTTCAATTCATCCTCGACATCTACAAGCTCCGCTGTGTGCGTCTCCAGAGCGGTCTCTAGTTTGGACGCATCCTTCTCGGCTTTTGCCTTCGCAACTTCCGCTTTAGTGATCTCGTCATTAGCCAAATTTATATGCAGCTTAATTCCATCGACCTTGGATTTCTGGGTGAGTAGCTTAGCTCCGCCAATGTCAAGGATCTTTTGCTCTAGAGCCTTAATGGCTTGCTCAATTGTTCCCGACCGGCTTCGCAACTGCTCCAACTGGCTGGTCGCAGAAACAATTTCAGCATCAAGCGCAGATATGCGAGCAATGTCGCCAGCGTCGGGTTTGCTTCGCGCTCTGAAGAATAATGCCTTTAGCTCTTTGAAGCAGGATAATGGGAGCGATAGCTACTTTAATTCGCGCACGCGCTTCTCAGCTTCGTCGACTCGTTTTGCTCCGTTCTGGATGCCAAGGCTGACCTTCTCAATTGCAAGGTCGATTTGAGGCCCAGATCTCATGACGGAATCAGCTTCGGCTTCCGCCTGATGTAATTCATGCATCGCGGCCTCCAGCTGTTGAGCGGCTAGCTCACTATCCCCCTCATACTTTTTTAGATCATCCAATGAGACAGCTTCTGGAGCTAATCTGGAGCTCATGCCGCCTCGAGAAACGTGGGTGCCACCTCCAGACATGGTACCCGAAGAATCGATGAGCTGGCCAGCAAGAGTGACCACTCTCCACCTTTGCCGCCCACCAAAAGCTATCCTGTTGGCTTGGTCCAAATTATCGGCGACCAGCGTGTTTCCAATAGCTTTGTAGAAAGCGGGCGCAAAACGCGGTTCCTTTGGTTTGATAAGATCAAAAAGGCGGGGGACATTCTCAGGCGCTTGAAAAACTTCCATTCCAGCGGTGCTGTGAGTCAACTTCTCTAATACCATAAAGGATGCTCGGCCGACATTCTGTTTTCGGAGATACTCGATGCACGCTTGACCTTGCTCAACAGTATCAACGACCATATTGTGCAGCGCAGCGCAGGCAGTGGTAATGGCAACGTCGTACTTGTCTGGAATAGTGCCCAGACTGCCAAGACGACCCTGCATTGTATATGAGCGCAATTCCTGAAACCAGGGGTAAGAAAGCATACATGAAAGCCTGTTATGCGTCCAGAACTGCGCAAACGAGTCAGACTGTCTAGAACCCTATTTTGTGAAGTGCTCGTAGCTTGACTAGCTCTCGCCTCGTCAGCTCGCTGGCGCGAGGATGACGCATGAGACCGGAGCTCTTGCACCCGTCCTTTCATGTCCTGCGCCGAGTTCAATTGTGAAAATCGGTTGTGCCCAATGTCCGTACCTGTACTCGCTTTTCAGCAGCTTTGATCTGTCTCTTTAGATCATCCTTGCGACCACGGAGCCCATCTAGCTCTGAAAGCTGCGCCAAGCTGATAGTCAGAAAAAGTCATATATGGATTGAATAAGCAACAATACCCTTGCTTCATGATCAGCTTGAAGCTGCACCAGGTTTTCGCGTGCCTCGCGACTTGCTTCCTTGACAGCTTCAGCTTTCTTGGCTAGCATATCACGCTCGCTCGTCTTGACGTCAATTTCAGCCTGCTTGGAATTAATCTTAGCTGTCCAGGGCTGAAGTTCTTTCTGCCTCTGTTCGATCTGATCATGAAAGACCTGCGTCTTGTCTGGGAGAGGCTGAATCAGACGAAGGTGATGAAAGGACTAGTAGGCTCACCTCGCAAACTGTCACGAATGCCCTCCAAAATCTTTTCCTCCTTCTCGAGCGATGCCTCTAGTTCCTCAACCTTCACCTTTTCTGACCCTATCTTGGCTGTATTCTCTTTGCTTGCACGAAGCGTGTCGGTCTTTGCTTGGGTATCCTATTTTGGGAATGAGTTGTACGCAATAGCAACAATGACGCTTTCAAGCCAAACCTCTTGAAGCGACTTTTTGAGCTTCTTCGCTTTGGTATTGACATGTTTGCGTTTCTCTTCAAGACCGACCTCCTGTTTCTCATGAGTGGCAAGGTCTTTCATCGCATCGGCAGCGGCGGATTTGACTTCCTATATCAGCAGTCTTCAGAAAACTAGAGACGGTATCAGCGGGACGATCACCTCATATGCTTTGACACGCTCTTCAAAATGCCTTCCCAGCATCTCGAGGTGAGCGATATCATCTTTATTTCGTTCCGTTTCATCCGCTAATTCCTTCTCGGTGTGCGTCTAGTGAATTTACTACATCAGGTCGTTTCAATACTGGGAATTTTAGACTCACGATTTTTTTTTTATATTCCGTGTCATTAGCAAAGCATTGCCACAGATACCATTGCCAAAGCCTGGACAACGCTCTAACATGTTCATTCTGTAGACGCAGATAATTTTCTGCCTCGCGTTTCTTCTCTTCAAGAGCGTTCTTTTCACGCTCTACTATGCGAAGTCGGTTCATCTTCTCTGTGCGGAGTTCCGATAGTCTCTCCATCTCTGCCATAGATTCATCGATGGGCTCTTTGTACTTCGAAGTACCGATGATATCTTCAAGGTATTCAAGAAGGCCGTCTTCGTGTTCCGAAGGGGCTTTAGGTTTCATCTGAGCGATAGATTCTACTTCACCCTAGGCTAAGATTAGTTATGGGGGATAGTACAATAACTAAGAGCGCACCTGGAGAATCAGGAAACGATTGTGGTCCAGATCAATGCCACGCCCTTTCAGAAGAGTTTGAACTTCTTTATAGTTGCTCTGCCGACCATTGATAGTGTACCGACTTGCATTGCTCTTGTAGGCGATTCGGGAAACGATGAGCAAAGAATCCGGTACAACTGTAAACACATCCGGACCAGGCTATCCAATAATGGGTATTCTTAAATGTGTGTGAGACAGGCATTAGTGGGATCCCATACCAAATCTACGATCTCACGGAAATGAACCTCCACACTGCACTCGTCTAAGTCGGGGTATTGCGCCGAATTATGGATGAGCTCTGATACTTTACCTTGCCGCATCTTCGTGGCGCGGTAACCGAATACAAAGAGCAGCGCGTCAATAGTATTGGATTTTCCCGACCCATTAGGTCCAACAATTGCGGAGAAGGACTGTCAAAGAGAATTCAAAATAACACTGGCGTGCTTTGGTGAGCAGAGCGTACTTTATGAAAGGGGCCAATTTCCTGACGACCCGCATAGCTCTTGAAGTTCACTAATGCCATTTTGTGGATAACGAGACGAGACTTAGGCCCAGGGGGTTCCTCCAGTGGGGGGGCTGATGCTGATTCATGCAAAACAGACGAAGGCGGGCCCAACAATGATACTTCACCCTCATCGTCAAAAACTCTAGGATTCGCGATGACAGGCTTCTTTGGGCTCGGGGTCGGGTTGAGAGTACTGAGAACCTCTTCCTCATCGGCACTATCCGGAACGACCTCTTCTTTAACTGAAGCAGGCGTAGGAAGAACTTCTTCGTCTTCTTTATCCTCAGGCTCATCAGACGCCGAGGCAGTTGAAGGTAGTGGCTCCTCAATCTTTACAGACCTTGAAGCAGACCTCCGAGCATTTTTAGTACCCCCTTTACTTGCCAGCGCGGACTTGTAAGCATTGTTCGTTGATGCTCGACCCTTGGCTACGACAGGCTCGTGAGGGGCCTCCTCAGAGTGGCCATCCAGAACCTCGCTAAAAGCAGGCTTAGACTTCTCACCAGCCTTCCGCCTTGAGCGAGTGGGTGGCATGACATCCTCCTCCTTGATATCATCCAATTCGGCTGACTGACGCGCTTTCTTCTGGGGCCGGGACGGTGCCTCGAATTCGCTTGGTACTTCATCTGGCTCCTTCAACTGATGCAATGTGCTGCCAGAACGGAATGTACGAGAGCGAGTTGTGGTGCGAGATGCTGAGGGTCTATTCGGAGAACTTCGGAGTGATTGGGAGCTGGGCTTGCGGGGCCCCTCACCTTCATCTTCAAAGGTCAGGTCGACCACATCAACGGAGGGAGCGCGTTTGCGTTTGGAAGAGGTGACGAGAGGTTTCTGCGGTGCCTGAGGCTCTGCGGAGGTCCTTGTTGAACGTGTTGACCGTCGAGGGGGCATCGTGAGGAATGATGAAAGATGCTGGGGGGAACGAGCTCACATCGTAACAACGCGAGGAGTCACGCGTTCATCACAGTAACGACAATCACGGGACTCGAGCAAAGTGCTTAGTCATCTAGAACACTTGATAAACTGGGGTAAATTCCCACGGACCTTGTCTTTGCTCAAAGTGCCAGCAACCTTGAGCAAAGCCTTCAACCTCCGCTTTTCCTTCTCAAGCCTGCAGCAATAATGGATGACGGTACGTCTTCAGCATCACCGACGACGACACCGACGACTAGCTCTGCAATCGATGTGTTCCTCGCTGTCCCGGCAATGCCAGCCTAGTCAGCACACAACCACTTCAGTCGCCACTTCAATGTCGGCGGCCTTCAGCTTGCCAGTAGTTGATCAGTGGCATGCTCCTGCCTCATTTCTACCTTCTCACGATATTCTTGTCATTGTTGGCCGAAGGCTACTTGGCAAGGCCATGGCAAGAGTATACAGTCAACCGTCCACAGTCGGGTTTTGCACGCTATCAGCGCAACCTCTCAACACCCTCCTTCACCTTTCCATCGTTTCTCTGCTTGTCGTCGACCCGTCATTTCTTTCTCGCTTCCTTTGCCATCCGCCACCAGGCATGATCCGACCTGACGTAACTTTCTCCCTCCTCTCCATGTTTCTCAGCCTGGCAATCCCAAGACATAGCACCTTCGAGCGCCGGTGGTGCAATTAGCATCCCAACTAATGATGCTCCTCTAGCGAACGGTGGTCATGATGAACAGAATTGGAACAATGGTGCTGGGCGTTCTCCTGGACGGGGTCCCGGTGACCTTCCAAGGAGGTCAAGCAGAAGTAGAAGTCCAGGACGCGATGGTGATAGAGGGTATATTCCCCCACGTTCTTTCATATTTCTAAATATGCTCAACGTCAGACAGTCGCGACGGAGGTGGACATAATCCTGGGAATAACCTTCATGTTTCGGGGTTGAGCACTCGAGTCGATACTCGCGACCTCGAAGCGGCCTTCGCGAAGATCGGTAGAGTGAGAGACCCGCATTTTCATGTGTCCATGTACCTGACGTGTATTTTCCGTAGGTCAAAAAAGCGTCAGTTATGTACGATCCCCACACCCGCGAATCGCGTGGGTTTGGCTTTGTGACGATGGAAACGGGCGAAGAGGCTGATGCTGCTATTACCGCTTTAAATGCTACAGACCTCATGGGTAAAACTCTGATGGTCGAGAAGGTGTGTCTCTGTCCCAGGCGACCCTCCGTCGCTTTTGTTCATCTAAATGTCTGTTTTCTCACCGGATCATCCTATGCCATTTCAAGGCTCGTCGGGGCCGTGCTCGCACGCCAACACCTGGAAGATACTATGGGCCTCCAAAACGTCATGAACGTAAGAAATCCACTCTCTCCATGCTCACGGCTGATGGAATGCGTACAGGCGAGCGTTTCTACGATCCTCGTCCCTACGATAGCCGCTATGCTCGTGACTATGACCAAGATGATCGTCGTGGCGGTAGTGGTCGTGGAGGGCGTCATGAGGAACCTCGCCGGGATTATGATCGCGGCTATCGAGATTACGATCGGGGAGGCTATGGCGGTCGTGAAGGTCGCGAACGTGAAGGTCGTGACTATGACAGGCGCTACGATGACAGGAGGTATTAAATAGGCTTTGCGTCCCTGCTCTTCCGTACTAGTGATGATTTGGCGTCGTGGGCACTTGGTATTGACTTTTATTACTTGTTATTTTCCATGTATGTCGACTTGCTTCAGAATCTGAGTGGACTTGATTGCCTTTGTCTGGCAGCTGACTACCAAAAAAACAAAGACTTGCACTCACCAACGCCGTTCATTAATTAGGGAGCCGGACGTCGGCGCAAACCTTGCTTGACCTACAGCTGCTGTAACCGCAAAACAATAGACCGGTCCACAATTATCAGGATATTTTGGCTTTAAGAATTACGTAGTCTGAGTCCCTATCACTGGACCACCCTTTGGCCTTAACATCAGGTCTTGCAAGCTCGATTTCGAAGCCATGTCACAAGTTGAGCGGCCGAAGTCACATTACAGACTACATTGTAATGTTTTCTGCCTTGCACTTTCTACATCATGAACTGCAGTCTGTATATCCTGGTTGGTGCTACCTCAAAAGAAGCCTTTCAAGGTCCCTAGCACACAGCTTCAATCAAGCATATCCAAAAATATTGAGGGAAAACTCCAAACGAGAAATCGACGAACAAGTCCGAAACTGCACAGTACTGACAAATGAAACAACGGAAAGTACAATAAGAACGTACGCACCAAACAGTGTGCCGAAAGCATATTGTAGAACTACAATTATAAAAGAGTGAACGTACATGTACCTGTTTGTGACTTCAACAGTCGCTCCCTCGGAAATTTGGTGATCGCATCAGATATATACTAAGATACACCCCTATATTTCTGATGGCTCTTTATGAAAGGTTTGAAGTTGCCGAGCATGATCAGTGGTCCATGTTCACCTAAACACCTTTAATTGCACGAAATACAGCAATAGCTCTGTACAAAAAATCAAAAAGTCAGAAAGTAGATCTTCATAATCTACGGGATGGCCTTGCAACTTAGCTATTTTTTTGAGGGCAATTGGTTGAGAATTGAGCTCGGAAATTCGGTGATAGTACCTGCTGCTCAGCTTTGGGACGTTGATTGCTCACCACTTGCAAGCGTCCAGTTCACAAGACCGTAGAGTCAGGTACATTAGTTAGCGAAAATGTGGTATATAGTGCCACACTTGGCAGTAACGAGTCGGTAGACCATATTCGAACTCCGCAGCTCTTCATACTAACAATGCCACCACAACGCAAAAGCGCATAGTATTGGAAAATCGACAAGACGGCACCCATGCGCGCAGCGCTCTTGTCCAGGTCAAGAATGGGCAATCGCGTGAGGAAAGTACAAGGGGAAACACTATTATATATAACTAACGACCTTTGCAGCTGCGCTCTCTCGCGTAAGCTTGCAATCCCGACGGCTCCCCGATTTCCAAATTCCAACGAAAACTTTGGGGCGCATATGTGCAGCGAAAACTGCTCCACACTTGAGGAGGTGTGGTGCACCATGGTATGTACAAATGAGCCATCTCGGAAAGTCATGCAATTGCTCCAAAAGCTCTGATAAAAATGGAGAACATCTGAGAGTACTGTTTAAGAGCTCTAGAGCTAACCCGAATGTATAAGCTAGTCTATGTGGATCTGCAGAAATGCAGATCAGATATGAGAAAGCGTGACAGACGCACCTGCGAATTTAAACTCCGACATGAGGACGCGATGCAATCAACAAACATGTCTTCGTCTCGGCCATTCATTTGTAGTGCTTGATGTACGCGTCAGGAGATGCCGAGCGGAATTTGAATCGGCATCCGTGACCGCTTGTGACATTTCTTTGCAAATCCCTGGATTTTGGGTTTGTCGACGCGAATTCGTCCTGATATTTCGACAACCTTTACAATCCCTAAATAAAATTCATATCTAAGTACCTAAGACCTATGGTTATTCATTGCAAAAGACCCGGTCAAATTCCGCTGATTCTCTGGGGAGATATGCAAGCTTTGTCTCAGATTATGCATTACCCTGACGTTGATAGTACCGTCTTTGGGACGGTCTAGTGCTTTGCATTTACCATGCCTAGCAGCTCCAGCAATTGAGCTTAGACGGATATAGTGGCACAGACTTTAAGCTTACTACAAGCACTTGCACTCAGCAACTGTGTAAATAAGATCAAGTGATGCATTGAATGCACCTGTGCTGGGCCTGCTGGCGCACCAATCCCCGTCTCGGTGACAAATGATACTCGGCCGAGGTGCCTCATCTCTTCCGGGACGTCTCCAACTTTCTCAAACTCAACCAGCTTCTGTTTTGTCCGTAATCGGGCTCCATACTTCCAGAGCTTGGCAGTGCATCCAAAAACCGGACTCGCAGAGCTAACCACTGCATCGTCTTGACATTCCCGACAAACTCTTCGACGCTTTCCTTACTGCCCTCGCAGTAGATGATGCCCGCATAGCCTACCTTTGTGAAGCCCGAGACGCATAGGGTCGCGGACCAAAGTTGCATGCTGCGCCGCTTCTGTGGCGAGGCGAGGTGGTGCGAGGTTAGGAGGGCATGGTAGGCAGGGGACTCAGCAATCTTGAGTGACATCGGAGTTTCGTGCAGAGCCGTGGCACACGTGAATTCATGTTTAGAAGGTTTAAGATGCAGGAGTGGGAGGTGATGCTCGGACAGTAATTGGAAGGTAGGATATCTGCACGGCAGAAACACCCCGGTCAGGGATGCATGTCGTAAATGAGGGAATGCGGAAAACAACATACTCACTGCCAACAATTAAGGGCATGTGGTCTGCGAGGAGGTTCTGCCATCTCGACTGCTCTGCGGGCCCAGCGTCTCGCCCTTTACGCTCACGTCAAGCATAGCCACACCGCCCGTGTAATCGCATGGCAGCCTAACCTCGAACCACATCTGTTGGTGGCCTTCGAGGCCCACGAACGTGCGCTGCAGGAGGGTCTGTGTCACTGCCCCTCCCAGGAGGCTCATGAGGGACACCTCGCGTTGGGTGCTTATGCCTTTTCATTAGATGCTTTGCCAAGACGTTCACTGCCTCGCCTTCGGGCTCCATCGCGAAGGACTCCAGTGCATTTTCCCAGAGAGACGTAGAAGAACGAATGCAAACACTTCTCCTGGAAGCAATGAGCACTTCAGCAGGTGGAGCTCCTGCAGCTGATGGGAAAGGTAACAATCCAGATTCTGATTCATATATTGTTAAGTGACAGTGATCAACACAAGTTACGCAACACAAGGTCTCAGATCAGTTGATGGCGCGATAATTATGACGGGATTGACAGAACGTGGGGGGATAAACAGTGTGAGCCAGAAGATAGTGCGAACGGAACGCTGAACACGAGACAACTCTCCTGGCCTGATGACCTGCTTCAGGCGCTCATAGATCGGACGCACGCAAACAGCAGAGATCTCTTCCCCGAACCTTGTCACATATTACTCTACTATCTATCTATACGTATATTCTAGCCACAGGCCACTTCAGAAGGGTGAACCGTCTCTATTATCAGTGTATCACAATCTCGGGTCCACGATTCGACGAACGTGTGTTAGATGGTGACAGAGAGCTTCCCGGTGTCCTCGGATCCGGAGGTGCAAGGAATGCCAAGAATTGGTAATTTAAAACGGTTGCCTCTGCCAGTCTACCAAAATAACCAGGCACCGTCTTCGTCAACCATTGCTCCGCCAGCAATGACCAAATTAGTGGTTCTCTCCATATGTATGAATATCAAACAAGCGCCATGGCGCGGCAAGTGCGAACCCGAGATATCCTGGCACTATCCTGGCATACAGTACTCGTGTCTTTGCCCGGACAGGTTAGTGCCATCAACATCAAGCGAAACGCACTTGCGTTTCTAGATCTTCTTGAAACCTTCCTAACCGCCCAGGCCACAGGGTACTGAGGTTGGGGAGGAAAGCGGCTACTTATCGGATGGCCATACGGGCCGTCGGGTCCAATCCATTGAGGACGTTCTTCTGAGTTGTTGATCAACCTTTCTTGCGACCTCCGGACTTATCTGTCGTCCGGCATGCGGGCAGTTGAGCATGATTACCACTGCTTTAAGATGTTTCAGAATCTGCGCAGCTGCACTGATAGAAGACGAAAGAAATTGCAACTGTAATTGGTATCAATGTGGGGTATTCATTCTACAGCAATCGGACAAATGGAGCATGATGATGTACACACAACACAGCAGGTACAGCTCCATGACGGAGCGACCCTCATATTCAGAATCCTCCGAGGCATCCGTCCAATTCTGGCGCTGCGAACTCGCTCTTCTTGATCTGCCGCCGACCCCTGGATTGACCATAGCTACTTTTTCCTTCCCTCACGCGCTTTGGGGAGCGCGAACGCGAAGCAGCATGTGAGGCTTTGCAATCACTCCCGTATGATATTGGCATGTGTGCACGAGTGGAAAGATGGAGTGATATAGGGGACAGAAGCTGAGGGTCGGGGGGCGTGGTAGACATATCTGACTCGTCTGACTCAGTTGAGAAGTCGGCCACTAGCTGTGGTGGATTACAGGGCGTGGAAGAAAATGGCGTGGAAGGAAGTGGTGTAGCAGGATAGGTAGATGATACACCACCGTGTGGCTCGAGGAGGAAATAGCAGTCTACGTCGACGCTTGCGTTTGCCTTCAGCTTTGCATTCTGGTGACCTCTCGTTTCAGGAGTATATGTCCTGTCATTCCGCTCAGGGAGGGCACAAGCGTTAGGGGCGACAGTGATAGGTGCGCGATCATATATCTTGGAGGAGTGGGTGAGGTAGGTTGATGTGAGGGCAGGGGTGGGAGGGAAGTGGACGTGGGTGAAGATGGTGGAACATGAAGCAAATGGGAGAGGGCTAAGAGATGAAGAATTCTGCTGCTGGTCGGAGTCAAGTTTGAGACAAGGTCTAAGAGCTTTGGTCATTGTACAGATGTAAGGGGGTGGGATGGAAGGGAAAGCAGGGGTAGGCCGAGAGTTTATAGGCCGAGGGGGTCATTCGAGGGCGAATTGTCATGCACAGGCATCTTCCGCCAGCAGATTGATGCGATCCTGCACCGTCGTCCTGGCGCATTAATTCCTTTCTTTATTCAGCAAGACCATTCAGCCGGGCCTGCCTGCCTGTCCCGATCCGTATCCTAAGTTCCTCCGTGCTCTTGACCCCAGGTTCCTCTCGCAAGGGAAGAAGTAAGCGCAGCGCGAGTCTATCTGGCACTTTTGTTCCCAATAAGATGGACAGCGTCGTGTTCATGCGATTCATGGCCACTGGTTGCAACAGCGTGGGACCGTGGAGCCACGGCTGGAACAATTTCCAATGGAATTTGTAGAAGCAGATGTAGACCATTGATCCGCCACCCTATTATAACAATGAGGCTACGCGTTATATTATGCGAATACTAGATGTGTCTAATAGAAGGTGTATAGATGTCAAATGGGGTGGGGTCAAATCAATGCGGTGACGCGATGTATGTAAGTCACGGAAAGTTGATGCCACCGAGAAGTGCGCGCAAAAATCGAGACTGAGGTGACGGTCAACTTTGCCATGGGTTTGTCGTGAAGCTTGACGCCTTGCGTGGGTCGTTGTATGGCCGGAGGGGCCACGGATCTCGATCCAGGTTCGAAGCGAAGGTCACGGTCCCATCTATACCACCAAAAGATACTGATGTCGTCGGTGTGGACGATGCAGATATATGACTAGAACTATTCTGGCTATGTCCGAAGTTAGGCTCGTAGCCGCTGTAAATGTCCTTCTCAGGGGTCCACGTTAAGTCACCTGCAGTAGCGAATGACAGTGCTGGGCCTGGCAGCGTCTGCTGCACTGCGGTTCTTAAAGAAAGCGAAGCCGTGCCTACATCATCGGCAATCGTCCGCTGTGGGGATGAATTATGTGACGTCACAGCTTCTTCATCTTCATCGCTGAGTGATAATGATCGCGATATTAACGTCGTGGAAAAGTGATCGTAATTGTCGGGTATGGGACCAGACTCCATATCCCGACCCGTATACCTCTGTTCAGAAGTAGTCCTGGCAGGCCGTCGTGACCAAGATTGTAGGTGAGGGTAATGTGGCTGGGAAGATGAGGAGATTAAGTTCATGTCTGACTGATGCGCCTTGAGCTCATCAGCGTTCGACCCGACATCCTCAATAACCGCTTTAATAGCTTCAAGGTCGAAGCCAGTATGCCCGGGTAATTCCGGAGTAAAATCATGTCCGCTATTGTCCGACTCTAATGTGCGTGGTGTTATGCTAGACGACGATTGGATCGGTTCATGAGTCGTTTCTCGCGGAGGAAGATCTTCGTCGAAAACGGATGGCGCCGTCACTGGCGTCCGTTTATGTGTCCTAAGCAAATTCGTGGATGGTGGGCGGGATACACGGGTTGGAGTCACTGGAGTCTTTTTTCTTGAAAACCAGCTTTTCTTCTTTGGGTATTCATCGTCCTCGCGTATGACAACTCTGTCTTCATTAAATTCAGGCTCCTACATAGGGCTAGTTATCGTGGAGACAATTGCCAATAACGGACAAGCCACATACCACAGGGTCGTCAAAATAATCAGCGGAGACCGGGAAGCCGAGCTGATCTAGGATAAGAGGCATGAATGCGCGGTAACTCATATGGCCCGCGATCTTATCAGTAACATCCACATTCTCTAATTCAGGGACGTTCTCCACTGGACGCAAGCCTGCAACCGTGTTGAGACCAGCACTGGTTGCTCTGAAAAGATAGTTTAAAACCCAGTCATTCCGAGCGTAGGCGTTTACGAAACGGCCTGACACAACCGAGCGTGCTTGAAACCAAGACTTTTGAGGGGCCGTCAAGGTAGCACCAAGGAGAAATACGTCTTGGACAATGCCAAAGGCCTTCTTCTTGGCGAGTTCAAGCAATGCATAAAAAATGACTCTGGCGCCCAGAGAAAATCCAATCAAAGTTATAGGACGAACACCCAGGTGGCGTTGAGCAAGAACGTCAGCGAGGACGCTACCGGCAGCTTTGGCTCGGTCAAGAGCATTGTTCCATGGATTATCGATAAGGTATCCGAGTTTTGTCAATACTTCAAGAACGATTCAGACAGTCAGATATGGTTAGAGGTTGATATGAGACAACACTTACTGATGGGCCATTGCAAAGCGCTCACCAAGGCAGTCATAACTGTGGCTTGCAACACCTGTTGGCCGATCTGAGTCAGAACCTCAGTCGTCAAGATCTTCAATGCACTGCCGGTCTCCCGAATCATCTCGGGTTCCCAAAATACACTGAATACATCGCCCACGATGGGATCCAGAACACTGAACGGTAACCGGACATCGTCCTGCAGACCATTCATGAACCTAATGGACGTAGAAGTTAGATCATTTGCACTACAATACATGGATTTGATAGACGCGCCCTGGTACAGTTATGATGCAGCTGACGCGCTTGTTGTTATGTAACGGGAGTAAGTCGAATGTCCTGACTTGCTGCGTTCTTCGAGCCATACCGTGGGCTGCAATTCCCGATCCAGTGAGAACACCTCCTGTGGTTATGACTGCGGCTCCTCCAGTACCCGCCAAAAAACCAGCAGTTCCAGAAATGCCAATAGTAGTAAAGGCAGCACCCAAGCCCACACCAATGACCGGTGCGAGCAGACCGGCAGAAAGTCCGATAACGAGACCACCACCTAGGGTGCCTCATTAATACAGACAAAAACGCAGAAAAACCCGACTTACCAAGCGTAGCCAAACCCATCATCATGTATCGTCGCTTCCTACTAGAATTTAGACGACCCTCAATAATGTCCCGCTGCTCCGTCTTTTCTACGCCCTCCTGGATTTCAAGGGCTTCAGTCACCCGTTGCTCAAATTTGATAAGATCGAGCCAGCCCAAACCCATATGAATCGCCACATTCTCTAGCAAGACACGGGAGCGGGCATCGTACACACTATCAGCGATGAGTATGAGGAAAAGATCGCATAGCACAGTCCATCGGATGTCAAGTGTGACCTTCTCATCGGAGGAAGATAGTGTAGTGGTGACTCCAGGCATAGGCGCAGAAGATGTATCTTCCAGAATGCGAGCAGTTGTCTGGTAGTCCTTCTCTGTGCTGGAAGTGGGTGGGGACGGTGTGAGAGAGGGTAACGAAGCCTCTGATGGAGCAAGTATCACTTCTGATATGTTGTCCGACTCAACATCTGGCGGCTCGCACTTCTCCTCCCTCCGCACTGTGTCTCGTTTGTGAGCCTCAGCTGGGTCGTACTCCGGATTGGATACTGTGTGGGTAGTCATAAGGGACGGTACGAGATCGTCCGCTCGTACACCGTGCTCGGCCAGGTTCTCGATCATCTTCTGCTCTGGAATCAATGATTGAAGATTAAGCGGATGAGATGAGGTAACAGAGGAGAGCGCACCTGTGGTCGCGAGCTCCATGTGATAGTAAAGACGACCTAGAATCTTGAGCGACCAAAGCTCCATGCTCTGCATCGCTGGTTTCAGTTCCTTACCACGAATCTTTCGTAATCTCTCCAGCATTTCTCGGGTAGTCAGTGCACATAAACCAACATAGGCGATGCGCTGAGCTTCCGTGAGCATGTCCTTCGTCGCCTGCATCTGACTGAGGGGAGTCATAGCCTTGTCTTCGTCGAATAGGTATCTTGTCCGAAGATGTACTTCATCCGCATCTTCCTCCTCGTTCATGCGTACCCGGGTGTATTCGCTTTCATTCTGATCGACCTTTGCCCTCCACTCATGCCCCTCGAAATCGACGTCTAAGACCTCACCAGTTGCATTGCCCGTCGTCGTTGTGGCGGGGTCTTTCTTGGCCTGGGGAACATAACGATATTTCCTTTGATCCTCCTCGTCCAAGCCGTTGGCAAACTCATCGGTCTCGCGGATAACAGGCATGTCCTCCCAGCCTTCGTCGTCGTCGGCATCGAAGAGGGAGGTTGCAACAGGTGATGTAAAAGTTGACGGCATGGGTATCAGCCTTGAAGGTATAAAGGACCGTAGACGTAAATTACGAAGAAGATAAGGCGGAAACCGTATAAGTAGCGGTGTGTGGGGTGTAGGGTCTTCAGATCTTGAGACCTCAGTTCAGATACCCTCCACACTGTCCATGCTAGTGAATGACTTTTCCCACGCATGATCGCCCTCGACCGAGATTTCAGCTTCAGTCTAAACTTACTTTCTGCCAGCCTCCAGCTCGAGGCCAACATAGGGCAGCCGAATTAGTATTTAAATGTCTCGTGGAACGGACCAATATGATCACGTTGAGACGCATGGTATGTCGTGCCCGAAGAGTTTGCAACTACGAGGCTAACGTGTCAATGACAAACTTCATGTATCATTTACCGCGTGCGCATTGCTTCACATGGATAACACTGATCCTTAGTAGCAACGTCGAATGGCATGTACATACCACGTATATCTACAATAGTAGCCCATGCAATGTGAACGCTAAGATGGGTTTGGTTTGAGTTTAGCGTTATCTTTTTCCTGAACCCTTTTCCAAGACTCCTCCTGCTTCCAAGCCGCCTTGATCCTCCTCTGCCGTTTCTTTCTACCAGTGCCTCGCTTTGGCCCTTCCATGACGATGGGATCCACCAGGCGGCGCTTCCGTGCAGCTAGCTGCTCTGCGCGTTGCTTTTCTCTTTTCTTATCTCGCTTCCTGAGAGAGGTCATTGATGATTTGAGCAGGGCTCCATACGCATTGTGGAAGTTTTCCAGGTGTCCTGGCACTACCTGCAGAAGAGAAGTATCAGTAAATCTATCTGAGGATCCATGATACTTTCATCTCGTACTCGTGTAGATATCTTGACCTCCTGTCCGTCTGTAGCTCTAACGAGGCACGGGTATTCCTTTGTGTCGTCGTCGGAGCTCGTGGGTATATCCTCGCCATCATGCAGGACTACATGAGAGAGTTAACCAGTTTGGTCGTGTGATAGGAACGCGATTCTGCATACGTCGTTTGTGAGTTAGCCAAATCGATCCATGTTCTGTTGACGATTCAAAGAGAGCGGCCAGCCGCAGCAAAAACTGTTCACAAATAGTGGTGAGTTGATATCAACAAGTGCGCACGATGAGTGCAGACCTACAGTACTGTTGTCGACCAGCTGCATGAGAAATTAAAAAAGGCGCCTTGCCAAATCGTCAGATCTTGACAACTCGGATTCTCAGGCGGCGGCCACTTCCTTCTTGAATACGCTTATCAATCATCCGCTTCAGTTAATTGAATGAAAGATTACTGTCATGCTCACGATTGCGTTTGCCAAAGATAAAAGTCACAAATGCTGACCTCCACATATCGACCTTTGGCCCGCCACCTTGTCACCTTAAATTGCTGCTATGTTTCCAACACCTAAAGGCGGAGCATCGCTCTTACTGGCTTTCAAAGCACCGCTTCAAGTCCTTATCATTGGCGCAAACACACTGGCAGCATCTCGAGCATTTTTGGCACTAGAAGCAGATGCTCGTGTCATTATCATGACTCGTGGAGGTCTCAACTCTGCTTGCGACGAGATTAAATGGCGTGCGGAGCAAGAGCAGCTTACTGTTGTCGACATGGATTCATACCCGATTCCTGCAGATTGTGAGCCGAAGGATCGAGATATCGAATCCATACATGCTTTCCTAGCACACAACAAAAATGTCGCATTTATCTGTGTCACAGACACCATACTGGGAGAGCACTTCAGTCCTAGTCGGTCTCGAGCGTCTGCGAACGAAATCTATCGCATCTGCCACCAAAGGCACTTACTGGTCAATATCACTGATATGCCGGAATTCTGCGACTTTACATTCGCGTCAACTCATCGTTTTGTTGATATGGAGACAGAGGAGAAGTCGCCCTTGCAGGTTGCTGTTGTCACGAATGGTCAAGGTTGTCGCTTGTCTGGCCGCATCCGACGAGAAATTGTCACCAAGTTACCAAGAGATATCGGGACCGCTGTGACCAAAGTAGGGAGATTCCGGCTTCTTGCAAAGGCTCAAGGTAGTGAAGTGATCTCCAATGCTGATATCGACATGATCTGGAGCGAGGAGAACCGAGTGTCGACTCCTAACAGGCCCGTTCCACAAAGGAGCAATACAGAGAACGATATTGACAGCGTTCGCCGCCGCATGAAGTGGGTAGCCCAAATCAGCGAGTACTGGTCTTACTCGCGACTCGCGAGCATGACGAAGGAGGATATGCTACATGTACTCAATGGAGAGGGGCACACTTCCCAACAGGATATAGAGTCTTGTCTAGGGCGTCATCTCCACCATACTGGAGACAACGAGGTTGATTCTCCGCACACGCTACATCTCGCCGCCCCCTCACCACCGTCAGGACGCATCCTCCTGGCTGGGTCTGGCCCAGGGCATCCAGCCCTTTTGACTATGGCAATATATAACGCCCTTACCAAGCACGCCCAATTGGTCCTGTCCGACAAGCTGGTCCCAGAGGCTATTCTGGCGTTAATACCTTCGGGTGTCGAGATCCGTATAGCACGTAAGTTCCCTGGAAATGCCGACGGCGCACAGGAAGAGATGATGCAAGCAGCTGTGGAAGCCGCGAAGCGCGGCTTGACTGTTGTGAGAGTAAGCCGTTGTCTTGACTTCTACCGTTCTACGACCGTCGTGCTGAGTCTTATGCAGCTCAAACAGGGCGATCCCTCCGTATACGGACGTGCAGGCGAGGAGGTGTTGTATTTCCGGTCCCGTGGCTTTGAACCCATTGTTATCCCTGGAGTCAGCTCCGCCCTTGCGGGTCCGTCTTTCGCTGGGATACCAGTGACCCAGCGGGGCGTTGCCGAGTCCTTCATCGTATGCACTGGTGTTGGAAGACAGGGAAGGGACGTTAAATTGCCTGGTTACGAACGTGGACGAACCCTCATTATACTTATGGGCGTCGCCCGTTTTCGTCAAGTGCTGGACACACTTCTGTCAGAATCACCCCTCAACGCGGAGGACACATCACAGGCCGGGCGTGATGGCGCTGCGTATCCGTCTTACATGCCCATAGCAATCATCGAGCGTGCGTCGATGCCGGACCAACGTATAGTCACGTCTACACTGGCTGATATCAGCGCTGCCTTGGAGAATATTGGGGAGCAAAGGCCACCAGGAATGATTGTAATCGGTTGGTCCGTGTTAGCGCTATGGGGTTCCGGTGATATCGAGGTTCTGGACAAGTGCCTTGAGAAGGATGACGAAGTCAGAATCCGGAAGTGGCTACATGATGCGAATTGGAGAGTTGTGGAAGGGTTCAACCGAGAGTGGGAAGTGTTGTAACTCATATGATCTTTACCAAAGAGTAGCTGCAGCGCATAGCTCATGTACTATAAGATTAGGGGCACTATATCATGGTAGGCCTCAAGGCAGCCTGCTATCTTGACACGCGACTTGCATTACACTAATCGCTCTTTTCGCGGAAAGCGGCGCCGTTTTGAGGACGACGGTCAGGCAAGAGGTTAGCCAGGTCGCGGCTGTCCCTGTAAGGTGGCTAAGGGACAGCCCGGTGCGTGTATGTATTTTCTGAGCACGAAAACTCGAAATCATCTGGGGCGCAATGTTCGGACAATCAGTGGACAATACTAATCCGACAAGGAACGCTTCAAGCCGGGTACTTCCGAACTACAAAACCCTTTATCCGGCGACGTGAGCAGCCAACTTATTACCGTTCTGCTCCTTCCGACGGTTGCCGTTTGCTCGTTGCTCCTGTTATTATGCGTTTTCTGATGATTTCCAACTTGCTTCGTGCTCACCCTGTTGCCCTCCGGATGACCCCTGCACTCGCTCGCCCATCTTCGAGTGCACATGGCCAAGAAACATTCGAGTCGTTCACAGAACGCTATGTCAATTTCTTCCGGTCCGCTGAGGATCTGTTCGAGGTCCAGCGCGGTCTTAATAACTGTTTTGCGCACGATCTCGTTCCTGCGCCTGCCGTTATCGAGTCTGCACTGCGGGCGGCTCGGCGCGTCAATGACTACTCGACCGCTGTCCGAATCTTTGAGGGCATTAAGGCGAAGGTCGAGAACAAGCAGCAGTATCAACAATACTTGGACGAATTGAAGCCGGTCCGGGAGGAGCTGGGTAAGTAATGCCGAAGTTGCGTATTTTCAGACTGGTGTTCATTCGGTGCTGTTCCAGGCATCACTACGAAGGACGAATTGTACTCTTCGTAGATTATCACTCATTTCCACGGTGGAGAAAGTACGCGTTCCACCACATCGCCTACTTTTTAATTGACGTCTTGTTTCCTTCAGATCTTGGGGGTGCAGATTCTGACTTGAAGCTATAATAACCTGATAGAACTTCTGATGCCTGCGTCTGTCGCGCCCATGTCTGGAATAAACTACATCGTTGCGCAAGACAACTTTACAATCTCAGCGTTGAGACAAATGAGAAAGTAAGAGACTACACTGGGTAAGGTTCGGTGGGGTCACCTCCTGACTTGCAAGACGCCGTCGCGAATCAATTATCGCTCTCCTCAGTACTTCTGATAACTATGACGACCAGACAGGATTCACAGGAAACATTTGACTTTACTGTTCAACTTCAACCTCTGGTCCAGGTCTTGGACGAATTATCCTGACACGTGATGAACCTGTCTAACATGATGTGTTATTTGGTGGTTTGTTTTGCTTCTGAAGCTGCTCGCGTCAACCTTCGCTCTCATCTTTGTACTATTTGTAACTATCACGGGTCCAGCTGGCTGTACTAGTATGTGCGACGTTTCGAAAAAGGAGAGAAGACACTCCCTTCCAGATTCACTTAAGAAACTTATCAACGACGTGGTAAAGAGACATCCTGTATGTGATACATATAGCTGCAAACGTTATATTCTGAGTCCTCTAAAGACTTTTGAGATTCCTCCATCGTACACCCAACAAGCAGGGTGCTTTTCGTGGTCGGAATCCAGTGTGTCAACCTCATCATGCACTAAAAGCGTGTTACGCTGACAGTCTCTTTAGTGAACAGATGCATGCAGAAGCCTACATCGATACAGTCATGTCAAAGCCGGAGCTACTCAAGACATTCCTCTGCTGCTAGCGATGAGTTGAATTTTCTGCCATGGGATAGCCCGACATCTATCTCCAGGAAAAGATCAGATGTAAACCTCACCATCCAGGTATCTTTGACTGTATGCGCACTGACTAGCGCCGTGCAGATTGGTCAAAACCGTCCTATCTCCGTGCAAAACTCCGAACGAGCGCAACTTTCTCAGTCGCCCTGGGTGAGGCCATACGACCTACTTCATTACCTTGGGCTTACCATAGCATCGAGCAGAAATACAGTTCGTTTGTGCCAAAAGTGTGCAATGATGATAGTGTTGAAGTAAGTTGTCATTCCAGATAAGTGAATTTTGGCTACACGAGGAAGCATAATTTCCTCGGTGTGAGAGCCTCTAAACGTCACTGGATTTGCAGGCAGGGCGTGAAACTCCGGAAGCCAGCCAGATTGGCATTTCACAGGTCTGGCATCTTTTCTTTTACCGAGACTTTTTTTCGCTAGATGACTCGTAGGTGTCAGCACTTGTGCCTTTGAGCTCTCAGCTCGCTCAATCCAGAAGGCTCCGCCTGAAGAGGAGTAGGGGGAGTATCACCTGCCACCAGCGGCTGAGAGTGAGTGTCGTTGCAGCCGCCTGCTACGCTGGTTATCTCATAGCCTCGGACTCATAGCCTAAGTCTGAGCCTATCTTACTGCATTCTATGGCGGACTTTCACTTTGGTGAAGACGCTGAACCCGTTCTAGATTCTTCTTCCGCCCTGCGGGACCCGTTCTTCGTGCGGAGACAAGTGGGGCTCCATTCTCTCTACTTTTTCAGACTTGTACTCATCGTTTGCTAGGTCTCTTCGTTGTCCAAATACCACTCAAACACATTAACACCGATTCTAGAGCATGCTGTCTACACAAACAGTGCATCCCCTAGTATATCAAGCGAATCAAGCTCTGGCATCCTATCTAGAGAAGACAGCGATTCGCAGCTAGTCGATCGGAATTCTGACATCGTTCTCGAACGAATCCTCACGGTGAGACTTGCGTTCTCCTTACTACTCTTTCTGATGTCGCCAGCGCAGGCTTCGAGCGTGCCGCTATCTATCCAAGAGATCAGCACTGATGATTTGGAAAGATTGGTTCCGTTGACTATGCATGTCGGCAGCCCACCTCCTGCAACAGTCGACGATATGCACAGTCACGCTGAGTCCTTGCCATTATTCAGGTTGACTCTTCCTACCCCTGAATTGCATCACTCCCCTGTCTTTGCACCACAGTCGCCATTTACTATCGACAAATTTGCGGAAGCGTCGCAGCCTGTGCTCCGGTCTGACTATGCATCCACAAGCAGACGCATCATTCCGACACCCTTGCTTCCACGGTGCAATCATCCAGATCCTGGTTTTTCTCCTGGCAAACTATGTCGTGTATGTCAAAATCAAATGTTAGCGTGCAAGGTGTGGTATCAAGGGCACGACAGCGGCCGAAGACGAAGATTATGCGAACCGTATATTAAGCCTGGCGAGTGCAATGCGACCAACCGCGCAATAATGGAAACTTTGGGCTTTCCTACCTGTCCGCAGGGCCTGGGCATCCCCTCTGTGACGACCGATATACCCGAATCTGAGCTTGACGACTCGCTTCAAAACCTGAGTAATATTGCAGATGTTGATGGTCCAGAATGTATAGCTCATTCGTCGAAGCTTCCGAATCTTGTGAATCAAGGCAGGCGCGTTCTTGCGCAAATAAGAAGCTTGCTCTACCGCTCGCAGCGTCTTCTCCGGCGACATCAAGGACATCCAGCTCACGAATCCGACCTCCCGCCGACATCTTTTCTTCCATTCGATGATAATACTGTGGACGTAGGCTCCAAAAGGACATCAAAGCTCTGGCACTTCCGACGACGTTCTCTGATCTGACTGCATATCCATTTTCTTGATGGTTTGCCGGCTATGTTTTTTTCCATGGGTCCTTTCCATACCCGACGTCACTACAGCTATTTTAGTTCACAAACGTAATTTCTGTAATATCGTGTATCCCGAAATCACCACTGCATAACTTATACAGCCTAAAGTTATAGTACCAGAAACTCCTGCAAAAGCTTTCCTATAGGTGAAATTTTCTCAGTGCCGAAGTGGCGCCTCTGAGGACCAAGTGTTGTTAAACCAGGCTGAGCTTTTGCATCAAGGACCAATTCTGCGAAATTTAACTCAAGCGCCGACTTCGGGAGAATTCTCCTGGCTATATTGGCGTCGGCAGCTACACTAGGCTGAGAATTTGAACGGAAATCGTCGTCAGAGCTCTTCGAAGGATTCATTTTAGACACATTCACAGTAACATATCTCGTGATTGGGACGAAAAACTGGTCCATATTCACATAATGTTCACTGAGAGCGTACGAGCAGACCTAACTATGAGTACGACGAGGACCTTTCCCGGAAAGATACTGTGCGGCGTCTCCCTGAGTTGGAGGGCGGCCGCTCACATAACGCGACCGTGAAGGCATGGGCGGCGCCAGCTTTACAGCGATCAGCTTCGGAACCACGCTTTTCTTGACAACCTGCATGAGACGAATCCTCTTGCCATGCATTGGGTGTAGCACGCCCGGTGAACACGAGAAGCCCAAAGGTGTCAGTGTCTTCTCGCCGGGAATTAGTTTTCCTGAATCGGTCCGTCTATCACTGACCATATAGTCGAACTTCCACGTGAGGGCGATGGATTCGGATCTTGCATCTCGCTTGTCGAATTGGCAAGCCTCTGTCCCATGAACTGAGTACGCGCCGTTGGACTTGAGACTGAGATACGCCTGTCTAGAAATGTAGTCGTGCGACTCGTTACCATTAACGGTAAGTCTTCGCAGAACGGGCGGAGTGTCCAAGGTGGCGTAATGGAAGATGAAGCTCTCTCTCTTCAACGGCATGAAGTCGGCCTGAGCGGACCCAAGGTGCGACTTGATGAACACAGGAGCACAACCAGACTTTGGAGGACCTGAATAACCAGCAAGCTTAAAAACGGGATGTACGGCGCGAAAGCCTTCTTGATCAATGAAAAGTTCAACAATTGTTCGCTTGAGCCAGTGTAAGGAGGTGGGAAGCAATGAAAACTTGATATTGTCTAGAGACAGGTCCGCGGGCAGAATAGCATGGACGCCATCAGGGTCTTCCACGTTGTAGACAGACTGCTTCGAAATACCATCCTTTGCAACAGGATGTCTGGCAGATGTATCGCAGCTGTAATGGAGAGAATAACGTTGAAGAGGTCTCGGTGGGCGACTATGTGTCGACTCCAGGATGCAGAAAGACAATGGCGGTGACGGTGGAGCAAGGATGGGAGTCGGGAGAAGGCTTGATGATTCAGACTTGGGTAAGTCAGTGACATCATGTAGCCAACTGATGTCCATGTTGTTTACAATAGAGGCATCCAGGGAGAACACAGACGCGTCACAAGAAGAAGCCCAGATAGACGTGGAGACTGGAGTGTCTGGAGACTGTAACTCAGGGTCAAAGGTAGTCCGGCGGGTATGAAGGTGCTTCGCAATATTAGACGATAGATCAGGATGCAATGACGAGGCATCATAAATTTGCATATCGCTCCCGCCGACATTGCCAGACGAGCGCTGAGATTCTATCATGCAGTCTGGCGAGTTAGGCAGATTCAGAGAGACTTTAGGCCCAAAATTCGCAAAGGAATCCAACATTTTAATATTGGTGTATTCCATCGCGGCATGGCTGTCGCCCTGGCTGAATAGGCAGTCGAATCCCACAGACAGATCGATTTGAATGCTGGGTTGAAGAAGAATGGGTATCTCTCCAGAACTGCATATGGCTGACAACTGGCTGAGACTTGGATATGGTGACGGCAGCGACAGAGTATCAAGAGCCCGTAGAATAGACCATGTGTCGGCTTGTTGACAGAGATACATCAGAGATAAGATGATAATAGTTGACTGGTCTTTAACGAGTGTAGAAGGTAGGATATGGAGACGATGACGTAAAGGATTTTTAATCGCAATTAAAGGAAATGTTTAATCGAGGCTAATCGCTCGAGTGGCTATAGCCAGCCTTCGCACCTCATGACCTCTCGCTCTCCACGAGCCCTTGCTCTCCGTGAGCTTTTCACTCCCTGCGAGCCCTGCTCTCCATGAGCTGCTCTCCGTGAGCCACTACCATTTCAAAATGCCATTTATGAGTTAAGTTTGTTTCCACTCCACCTGAAGAGTCAGTGCCTGTACTTAGGGGTTGCTTCACCCCCTCTTCTTTTGAGCATCCACAACCTTTAGTATTACCTGATTTTCAACAACCCACCCACTTGCTCCTAATACCTGATTTTTGTTATTTCTATTCTCTATACTTTTGTACATACATGGGGTTTGAGTTCTGTGCTTAGAAAATTCATACATGTACCAGGCTGTCCCTTGGCATCTGTACAGGGGTGGTGTCAAGACCACATCCTGTCAAAAAGTGGACTGGTTGGATAGACCAAGGTGGAAGCAGAGCTTCCCTAGAGTGACTCAAAGTCAGAGTGGAGTGCTCATGTATCTTCTACCCATCACAGTGAGCAAAGTGAATGTCATGACCTGGTCTGGTCTCTGCTTACATGAGCCGGTCTCTGCTTACTTTTCCAGACTGGTCCATTCCATTTCTGCACTTGTCGCAATTCCACAAGTGTCTGTTATGAACCTAACATTGGCCGTGTACCGCTAGTATTTTTCTTTCTATCCATTCAATCACAGGTTACGTACTGTGTATGTCAACACCCACATGCGTCCAACATGATGACCACACGTGCATCACGCATTTGGCATCTTCTGTTGTATGGAACCTTTGCCTAGAACCTTGTTGGCATATGCCAATTCCTTTAGAACCTTTGTATGTGACTCGGTTATTGCTTCTACTTCTAAACCTTGTTACTGTAAGGACTTAGCGTGA
>QLPM01001046.1:0-18538 GCA_003314695.1 Albatrellus sp. MG142
GCCGGCAGCGCGTCGAGGAACGCCGGGATCGCGCCCCGGTACACGTTGTTCCCGCCGCCCTCGCGCTGCGGCTTCAGCACGAGCGCGTGGGCGCGCTCTCGCGCCGCACGCGTGCCCGCGGGCACTGAGGCATCCGCGTCCACGGGCGGATCGACGCCCACGGGGAGCGCGCTGGCGTCCGCGTCGAGGCCCCACATTGCGACCCAGCTGGCGCGCAGGAGGTCGGGGCGCTCGTGCGGCCGGAGGAAGCGCTCGAGGACGCCGGGGCGGGCAAGGGCCTCCTGGACCTTCTTCGCGCCGGCGAGCTGCAGCGGGAGGGAGGGGCACTGAATTGCGCGCGAGCGCTCGAGGAGCGCGCGGGTGCGGTATGCGGCGGGGTCGTAATCCGCGGGCGTGTAGCCAGCGCGGAAGTAGACGGTGGAGATCTCGAGCGGGGGGGTGCCGTGCTGTGGGGGCGGGAGGTAGAGCGCGCGGGTCGTGGGGTCGAGATTTGCGGCGGCGAGATCGGCGAAGGTGCGTCGCACGACAGAGATGGAGTGACTGTAACATGGTAAGTGACGAGGCGGGATGGGGTTGGGGTTGGAGTACGGACCGTTCGAGGAGCTCGTACTCGAGTAGGCGCTGGTCAAATACATTCCTCTCCCCTGGCTGCACGACGAAGAGTATGTATGCCCTGGTATGGCGGTCAAAGTGCGTCGCAGCAAGTATGGGGGATGGATGACACACGATGAATCCCCGTATGCTTTGTGCGCAGCAGCTAGGCCTGCTGCGAGACCCGCGGTGTTGTCGTTGGGAGGGAGTGCCCCGGGTTTAAGGTGGGCTGAAGCGTTGAAGTACTGCGTCGACGCGAGCAAGTATCTGAGACGCGTCCAGTGAGCTACACGTACACGTCCTGCATGCCAGCCGTGCAAAAAGAGACCGACCGGTGAAGCCCAGAGACCTTCTGCGAGAGGGCACCGAAAGACGAGGAGATGGTGTTGAACTCGACCTGCTTCAGTGATATCTCCTCTAAGCCATCCTGCTGGTGGAGGAGGTAGTCGGAGCGGAAGAGCCCCAACTGCAGAGGCTGTGATGGGGCTCGTCAGGGCGCGCAATCAGTCGTCGGGGTGCATGGTGCGCACCTGAACGACGCCGTCGTCCCTGATCTGCTTCCATGCCTTCCACAGCTCGCCTGTGAACTCATCGACGTCGGCAACGGCACCCATGATGCTGTCCAGAAATGCCTCGTCCATGGCGACCCGGGCATACAGGACATTATATATGTTCTGCAGTTCCTTCGCGAGGACAAAGAGGTGGCGGGGGAATGGTGTTGGGAAGAGGGACAGCGGTGCGTGTATGGCAGAGGCGGGTGCGGGGGGTGGTGGCGAAGACGGAGAGTGAGGCGGGAGATACAGCAACGAGTGCGATAGCGCGTATGTCGTTGCAAGGACGGTGATGTGTTCGAGCTGTTCCTGTGTCAGATGGGGCGGCCAGGATATCCACAAGGTCATTGTTCTATCGCTGCGAGTGTCCTCAGATCTCGACGACGGCGACGAAGGTCGATGATTCCAGTAAAGACCCCGACGTGATGTCGCATCAGATCTGTATGTCAAATATTACTCCCAGCCCACGCCATTAGTCGCGATACATCTGCATTTCTAGTTCGACTTGGCTACTAGTTGTGTACAAGATCATAACATCGGGCGGGTACTTTTTTTATTCGTGATTAAATGGACAATCCTGTGAATCGATCTAATCGCTCGATTCACTCTCCCACGCGTCAGTCTGAGATTCGGGCTCGTACTAGAACTTGGTAGGTCTAGATGTTTGCCTCCATAGAGGCCGCACCTTCATTGTCCTGTATCGCTTCGATAGCCCTTCCACCTGCACCAAGTGTACTTGCATTTACAAGGGTTCGAGATTCGTGCCTGGAAAAGCACACCCACGCTGGACCGTTCCTTGTGCGAGGGCGGCCACGATCAGACTGATTCTTACATTCTCCCAGTCCAGACATTTGTTCTTCACGAATGGCGATTATGCATCGGAGACCTTTCCCTTCGACCAAGGATAGCTTCATTGGTGTCTCACTGTTGGAATTCGTGCGAGCGCAGAACGTCGAGTATAAAAACGCGAGGCGTGGATTCGCTTGCAAACGCGCTGAAGGTACATACTCGTAGATACAGTGTATTTAAACCGTCAAAAGAAAGGTAAAGTACCAATAATAGATTGAATGAAAGTTCCTGAATTATTATCTGAGCTCGAAACTAAAATCCGACATCCGGATTTCCAACACTCACTAGCACCTCATTGACGCCTCACTGGCGCTTCATATTAGCGCTTTATTGACCTTCGTTGGCGCTTCACTCAGAACGCACCTTAGCCAAAAAGGCCTCAGAATCCATTCGCGGGACGCCCATCTCTTCTCTGCAATATTAATGTAAGTTCCTACTGCTCTTCATTCTCAATGCACGGTTCCTGCTTCTCTAGATACACGTGACCATACAAACGTATCGATCGAGGGCGATAAGATTTCTCGTCGATAGACTTTCTAGAGAACGTAGAGCTGACACCAGGCGATGCATCTGGGCAGCGATTGAGCAAGTCGCTGACCACATCCTACGAGAGATGGCATAGGATCACGCTACCCTAAAACTCGCCTTGAATATATTTGGCATTTGTAGATAATAAAAGCACTGAGTTTTGCTGTGGGCGGCTCACTTGGAGTGAGTGTTCGGTTCTATCGTTGTCATCCAAGACCAGTCGCCGTGCAGAACTACATCGCGCAAAACATGAAGTGCTGTTGCCCCAATTTGCGCATTCCCACTATCATGGGTGAGGGGGCTTGGCCGTCCGGCTATCGTCCGGGAACCCGCAGATGTTTTTTTTGGGGGCCCATTCCTAATATTCCACCGAGAGGCCATGCTGTCCACAGTAGGGTTCTCTGTGTTGCTGAGTATTCAGTCCTTGGCACCTTCTCTTCGCTCCGTACCGTGAGTGATGCCACTTGCCGCCAGTTACCTGGTTTTCTGCATGAGTCATCGATCGGGCACTAAACACTGACCGGCGGTCTGCACGTATTGAGGATGTTTGCCTCTGTAGAGTCCGCACCTTCATTATCCTGTATCACTTCGATGGCCCTCCCCACCTGCACCAAATGTACAAGGGTTCGAGATTCGTGCCTGGAAAAGCACACCCATGCTAGGCCGTTCCTTGTGCGAGGGCGGCCACGGTCAGACTATCTCTCCCATTCGCCCAGTCCAGACATTTGTTCGTCATGAAGGGCGATTATGCATTAGAGACTTTTCCCTTCAACCAAGGACAGCTTCACTAGCGCCTCACTAGCGCCTCATTGGCGCCTCATTGGCGTCTCACTGGCGTCTCACTGGCGTTTCATATTGGCGCTTCTTTGGCGCTCCATACTGGCGCTATACAGTCAGTCCCCCAGCGAACCCAGCATTGACGTTGACTGCTCTCTCGCTGCGATTGGCCGAGAAGCTGGAACAGTGCCCCTCGCCCCGACTCAAAGCATGAGTATGGTGTGTATTTGGTCTGCCATGTTAACGTTCGCTCCTAAAGCTTCGTTGCAGTCAACCGCCTCCCTAAGTTTCATGTATCCAACGTCCTTCGCTACTTCCCTCCCGATCCCAAGAAAGAAAATAGAAAAATAGAAAATAGAAAACAGAAGAAAAACAGAAAAAAAAGAAAGATTGGACACATTCTACTGTTCTCTCTTTTGGCACTTTTTCCATGCGAGTTGCTACCAGTGAAATCATACGTTGTCTTGCCTTTAACCGCTGCCATGACGTCTTCAACTCCACGGCGAAGCTCGCGTCCACGATCTTCATCCCGGATTATAGTATAAGGTATATGAAAAGGATAAATCTCCGACTTGGTAGCGTGGGCTATCACGTTGTGCACTTCGTTAGTTATTTTCTGGTGCTTGTCGTTATCGTCATCTAAAATTCTGGTATATTTAACTTCGTATTGTTATACCGCGCTAAACGCTCAGACGCTTGCTTTCTGCACCGTCGCCCAATTAGAATAAATACTGAGCGCTTATACAGTTGGCGGGCAAACACAGAAGTCTGCGAGCGCCAGTCGTTCAACTGCCGCCCCCAGCGCCACTTCGATTTGAAAACTGATGTGAAAAATACCCATGAAGCGCGTCAATCATGAAAATTAGACGTCCTTTGTTCGTGCAATCAAATTCCTATGAATTACTGTAGCAGCTTTTGCGCGTTCATCACGGTCAGGAGGGGCCTTTCTTTGCGCTGTGCGCCGCTGACCTGCTCACTGCTCTGGAACTGCCATAGTGAACGAAACAAAGATTAAATTGTTGGGCACCCGCGGTGGACGTGAACGTGTTTCGTGCCGTAGTGGCAGAGGTGTTGGCACCTTTCATTTCAGGAGACTAGGTGAAATCGGTCAATAATATGCGCGACACGAAAGCTCCAACTAAAGCTCTAAAAATATAGTGCATCTTTGCTGGTTGAAACGCTGTGGCTTGCCTGCAGCTTTCCCAGGCTATTTAGGTATTGAGAGCCTTCCTCTTCGAGCAAGGGATTCCGGTGTCAGGCAGTGCTTTCCTAGTTCGGTGATATTACTTCTGTGAATGCAAGATAGCCAGTCGTTTCTGGTAAGTGTCCTACTCCTTCAAATATCAGACCGTTTTCCGAGATGCCAGACCCCTTAATGGAAGCACTTTGATATTGCTCAGGTATTCCCATGTTGCTTGTGAGGTCTGCGGGGTATTGTTCAAATGACAGATCTTCAAGTGTGTTAGTTCACCCATTTGCATAGGCCTGGGGGACATGAAAATTCATGCAGCATAAGTGGCGTCTAGAGAAGAGTGCCGCAAGTCCGCCTCGCTGACTGTTCACCACAGGCCTTTACTCCCGCTGTGCCTGCAATTTTCCCAAGCATTTTAGGTCCTGGAGGGCCTTACTCTTCGAACAAGGAATCTCGTCGTCAGGCTACGATTCCCTGGCTCGGTGATGTCAGTCCTGCAAATCTTAGCTAGTTGTTCTGGCAGGTGCCTTGCGCCTTTGAATCAGACCGTTTTCCCAGGTGCCAACCCTCTGAATGGAAGCACCATGATGTGGCCCACATTGCGTCCGAGGTCTGTGGGGTATTGTTTTCTCCAAGCGCGTTTATTCGTAGGCCTGAGCGATACGAGAGTCCATTCAGAATGAATGTCGTTTGAAGAAGTGCGCCGCCAGTCTGCCCCGCTGACTGCTCAGCACTATTCTTACTCCTAATATGGTTTATGCGGTTATCAGACATACTGGCGAGACGCCGTTAACTGCTGATTTTTACGTGACACAGGGATATAAAAGACGACGCAACAAGATAGAATATCCTATAAGTTGTCTGCAGCTCCCATCCAGCAACCGTGACACCAAACACAAACTTTAGTACACCCCACTGCACCTCTACATGTCTAACATGTCGACTTTCTGTGTAAGCCATTACTATCCCTCTCCCCCACAGTGTTATCTCAATGACATGTGTACCAAGCCACGTAAATTTGCCGTGGCCGATAACGACAATTTCGGGGCCCTGAACTTTTATAGCGAGGGGCCTAGTGGCGGGACCATTCATCAAATTGGCTGTCCAGGCAGGCCCAACAACACGCTAGGCTACACCGATTGGCCCTTGACCCTCAGCTTTGACTCGTCTAAAGCTGCATTGGGCCCACTTAGTATCACCGACGTCGCCCCCTCCGACTTTGCTGGCGTCGGCTACATATCTACAGAATTGATAAGTATCAGGGTAGTTCGAATTTTCTACCAGACGACGTGTGGAGATATAAGAACCGCCTGGGCCAGAGACACTACATGGCAACCTGACCCAACAGTGATCGCAACCGTTCCTTTGGGGATGCCAATGCCTGCGGTTGAGAAGACTAACGAGGCGGGACAGGTTTGTCTGCTATAGCTGTAGCTATAGTCCTCTGAGTTGTCACTTAACTCACGCCGATGTACTTCAGCATGTCATCACGCCCCATAATAATGGTCTGTTGACACAGCGGCATTCCACGACGGATGCCGGTAACCGTGAAGAAAAATCGACGACAGCGGTACGACAGCCGCCCGCGCAGCGCGCTTCTCCGGGGCGAGAACAGCCCAACAAGGGCAATCGCGTGAGGTAAGTACAGGTTAGGAAGCTACTTTATATAACTGACGACCCAGTAGCTGCGCTCGCTCGCGCTCGCTCGCAATCCCGACGGCGACCCGATCTCGAAAATTGCAAAAAACTGGTCCAACCCCTTCACCGTGTAAATGGTAAGAGTCATCATTTGTATCGTGGGTTAATGGCCAGCACTCTAATAGTCACATATCTCTGCTACGGCTTCCGGCCCTCCGCCTTGTTTGATCCCCCTGTTTAAAGCTGTCCCTGTGTGTAACAAATCATGTTATGTTGTTCATAAAATAGTCGTCCGCAATGCTAGTGTGTTTAGGATCTAATTATGAAGCGGCCAGAGACATGCTCGCTCAGTTCTGCGCCTGCGTCCGCATATGATCGCATTGCGAAAATCCGCAGCGGGTATTAGGCAACTTCAAGTTGAAGGCCGATGACGTGTTGAAAGAGTGGCTGCTACATCTCTGCTGTTTTCGCACACATTTGTGCAGTGCTTGTGTCAACTCCCGAGGCGGTAGAATGTGTTGACCAAACTAGTGCACATGAAAACACCGATAGAAAAAGCAAAACTACATGGGTGTTCGTTTGATCACCGGCAGGTTTTCCGTCGCCATTCCGGGCGGTTGGACTTCTGAGAGGTCTTTCTCTTCGAGCAAGGCATACTTCTGACATCCACTACACAGCAGTGCGCCTCTCACCGCACAGACGCCTGTGATGCCTAGTTCTTCCGCAATAATCAGGGCAGCCTTCTGTCCGACCGTGAAAGTAGTAGAGTACGTGATCTGTGGGCACAAAAGAATATCAGTCGCCAAGCCCTGTTCGCGGTCACCTGGGTCTAATGACGTACCGCGCCAACATTGCCAGGGCAGAAAGATGGCGAAGAAATTCCAACGACAGGGTTACGACGCCAGCACTCGCTGCGCGTTGTTCTGCCAGTGGGAGCGAGGGTAACTTAAATCATCGCGTAAAGGTGTACAAAAGAGTCTATAGTATAAGTGGATGCCGAGGAGCACCTAGCACGAGTACCTACAACCAGTTTACCCTGCGCACCCAATAATCAGTCATTCTTTTGTTTTGTGCTTTCTCACTTGCCTCATCTACCACATCGTCGATCTTACTTGCACCAGCCTTCACAGTCGTATACAAGCCGCGGCGCTCGAAAATCCTTCCTCGAAGAGTTTGGGCTCTGCGGATTCTCACCACCAGTTTCCGCACACCAGCAATAGCGGCACCCCCCCCTGGCGACTCCGCTGAGACCTTACCCGCCGCTTTACCGCCCTTGTCGCCCTTGCTGGATGATAAAGCAGGTGTGCTGCCACTGCCGCGCACCACCAAGAGAGATCGTGTTCGACCTTCATTTCGCCCGCCTTCCTGCTTGCCTGTCCTCTCACCGTTCCCTATCGCTACAGCCTCACCACCCGCCGCCTGGCCTGTGCGCGATATGAGTGTGAAACAAGCACCACGTGCGCTTTTTTCATATTCTTTGTGCACCTGCAGCGGCCAGGCGTGCACAAAACCCAAGGAACAAGTCTCTCGTTCTGTGTCCCTTTTTGTGTGTTGTGTATGTCTGCCCGCCGGCCGTTCCCTATCGCCTCTGACTCATCCACCCACCATCCTTAGCCCTTGTCCATCGTGCCCGTGGTGTGTCGGCTGGACGCCGTCACTTTCTCCGCCATGCCTGCACACTCGGTAGCCATCACTGGAACCTGAGCGTGCCGAAACCCTTATCATCCGCGGCGTTGCCCAGCGTGTGCTGCAGGTGCAACTCGGCAAGAAAACAGACCACGATGGATTGCTTTGTGTTCGGCATCGCGTGCGCGCATGTTCGACACGAGGCTATGTGACTGGTACACAGACTAGAGCCACTTGAGTGCGATCTGCTTGCCGCTCTGAAGCTGGATGAGGCTCTTGATCCTGCAGCGCCATGAACACCGCGTTGGCACAGAAGATGCACAGCATACATAAAGAGAGAGAGAGAGAGAGAGAGAGAAAGGATGAGCGCAAGGACGTACCGGCTGATGGCGGTGAGCGCACCATCTTCATTCCACTGCCTAACATCGCCGGTGCGTAATAGCTCGTCCTTCGTGAAGATGCTCTGGTCTTTATTAAGGTAGTCCCGTTTGTAGTACACAAAGGTCACTAATGGCTCACGGAGGAGTACATTGGCCTGCGGAGGGTTGTTCATTTACAGATAACCCCGCCTCAGGCACGTCGAGCAGCTTGATATCCACAGACAGTGAGTGCAGGCCCACGGTGCCGTAGTGCATCGTCTCCGGTGGCAGGTACGCGCACATGCTATATATCCCTGTCATCCTATATCCTATAGAGGCACAAACCACATGTCATATGAACGAGCCATGCATGTTACAGGCCATGCCCTCTGCGCACTCCGCGAGTAAGATTTTCTGCTCAGATTGGACCGATCTTGGTAACGAATAAAAGTTTCATCAAGACAGATTCCTGGTTAATGTCCATCGCGCATGCAGGGCAACTCGGAACCGTGCAGCTTGCTGTGGGTTCCAGCACAGGTACCCAGTAGAGTGCGCGAACGTGTTTGTACTCTTCCACATTTGCTCTCATGGACTGTAGTGTCGTCTCATTTAATTAGTATGATTATCATCGCCCTCGTGAGATCTGGTCCATTACAAATCGTGCTTTCCCAAACACTCTTGTCCAATTGCCCTGTTCGCCCGTACGGTATTGGCGCTGTTTAAGGTAAGAATCGTGCCCAGGCCATTCGAATGATTAGGGGATCTGCCGGGATCGGGAAGCCGCTGTTAGTAAAAATACGAGGCAGTCTTCATGATGATCTTGAGGAACATCACGAACACCACACCCCATTCTAGATGTGGCACCGCGGGCACTTTCAAGCGCCCGCGAACAAGCACGTTCCACCACTGTAAGCGCTGTAGTAGTAAACACACTTCCTGATAGATGTGTGAAGAAGGCAAGAGACGAGTCATCAGGATTGGAGCCATAAAACTCGGCATGCTAGAAATTTGTTTGCACGGAACGGGGATAGTTCTTGTCGCGTGCGTCATCCGTGCACGCTGCATCATACGAGGCTGGCTGAAAATAACTAACAGTCGCCACAGTATTCGAGCCTGCGACGTTCGCAAGGCCGGACATACACATATAGCTAGTGACATATCGGGCAGCCGAGCCGTGACCCCACGTTCAAGAGCTGGGTATTGAGGTATGAAATCGCGCCAGGTTATTAATTTAGAAGCGAGAAAAAGCAACCTTCCGCGGTGAGGGCCGGGTATTTGGCCATCAGAATACGCGATGGTCTCCGTGAGCTCAGCGCCAACGATTATATGATATGTTTCTGTTCCTCTCTTCCATCGAACCTATCGCAGACGATCGCATATTTCGCGCATGCTCTGAAGCGGTGGCATTTGTAGATACTAATCAAGACACTGAGCTGGGTCATGGGCAGGTCACTTGAGTGTTCGGATCTTTAACGCTTATCCAAAACTGGTTATCATGCCTAACAACGTTGAGCAAAACGTGAAGTACTGTTGCCCCAATCTTCGCAACGCCACTATCATGAGGCAGGTCGTCATCTGGCCAGAAAATCCGCAGACGGTTTCCCTTAGCCCAGTTCCAAATTTGCCGCGGAGAAGCCATGCTGTCCACAGTAGGATTGTCTGTTACGTTGAGTGTCAAGGGCTAAGATTCTTCTCTCAGCCACGTACCATGAGTGATGTGACTCGCCATCAGTTACTAGAATGTCGGCATGAACCATCGATCGAGCACAAAATGCAAAATCGTAGAGGCTTCACTTGAGGATGCGGCAGGTGCATAGGCCTACCATTAGCCTCAGGCAATACGATACCAACGCCGACGACGATGCTGGTCAGCATATGCCGCGACACACCAATACCATAGCAATGTTATTACGGGGCTAAATATATGAATGGGCAGTAGAGAGTACGTGCAACTGGTAAGTTACTCGAGATCCAAACTCAGCTCTCTGGATGTTCAAGGCTTTCCGCTCTGTGCTAAGTTCCGGATACACGAAGCTGAGTCTTGACTTGGCTCCACTGCGATATAAAACGCTCGATCTTTCTGCTCATGTAGTGTCACCCCACCCCACCCCAGAATCCACGGTGCCATCTTGCTTAGAAGTCCCCTGCAGGTGACATCAATGCATTCTCCTTCAGCTGTTTCTCCCAGTCTAATGCGCGTTCGTTGTGCACCAGATAACACGTCTGACAAGTTCCCAATGGACGACTTCGTCGCAACCGATTTCGATATTGTGCGCCAGCTCAGTGCACGTGGCATTTATGACTATATCATTGTCGGCAGCGGAATGGGCGGAGGTATACTAGCAGAGGAGCTTGCTCGACGAAAGAGGAAAGTCCTACTGATCGAAAAAGGCGGTCCGACATTCTCGACGCACGTCTGCAATACTGCACTTCCGATTTCACTCAGGGTAGGCACGATTCCCCGGAAGGCAACGAAACCATATACAAGTCATGGGTGCAAGTCGCAGAAGACTCCGAGCCATTTGTTGGTGGTCCCTTGTACTGCCTCGGTGGTCGCTCCCTTGTCTGGGGACTCTGGATCCCGCGTACTGACACCGCAACGCTCCACACGCATTTTCCTCCGGCGATGGCCAACGAGCTCGAGAAAACTTGGTTCGATAAAGCCTTCAACCTCGTAACGAACCACTCTCAGATAACAAGAGTCTACTCCGATGGTTTCATATCAGCGGCCGAGCTGAAGAGTGCGATCAAGCCATACCTCATCACACCAGACAGCGAAGTCGCCCTTGGACCAATTGCGACAGAGCTTATTTCCCCTTCCCCTTACCGCTTTCCGCAGGGCCGCCTACAGCACCACCGTACCACTCCTCAACCGCATCTACTCCCGTGATAAGTACTTGACAGTTCTTATGGGTGCCGAAGTGATTGAACTCGACGTCTCGAGTAGTCCAACTACGTATGAGAGATAGTTACCTGACGAGGGACAACGAGCTATCCTAGAGGATGAGTTTGACACCATTGCCATCTTGGTGGAATTTGGAGCCGAGCTGGGTGATAAAAACGAAGTGATTGACGACGCCTCGCCAAATCCAACCATCCGTCTCAGGCGTCGCAGACTCACAGTGACGAATGGTCCCAAATTCAGATGCGAATTCTGGCGACGAGGATCCGCAATACCCTCATGACCAAGCTTTTGACACTGGAAACGATGGAAATACCCTACAAGCCCTTCCCCCCTAAGTTCCCGCACCCTGATCCCCTGTCTCCTGACAAGAAACACGTCCCCTCTGAGCTCCCGCCAACTATCCCCCCTGAACTTGCCGAAAAAATCCCCCCCGAGATCCAGAGAAGTATCCCCCATGATCTCCTGGAAGAGATCCTGAATCACGTCCCCCACGATGAACAGCAAGAAATCCTGAAATCCATCCTCCCTAACCTCCTTTTACTAGCAGCTCCGCGCCTTTCCCTACTTGGCAGTGGAACCTTCGCACATGAGGTTGACACGATGCGAATGGACAGACCCGGGAACAAGCCGGGCGTCGTCGCTGAGGGCGTTGTCGATACCGACCTTAAGGTCCGCGGAGTCTCGAATCTCCACGTTTGCGATATGTCGGTTCTGCCGTACAGTCTGTTGGAATAGCAAACTGGCGCATGTACGCGCGCGTATATTTGTTACCGTACGCTGTTATTTGTTTTCAGCCGCATGCTGCGGATTTGTCAGTACTGTACAGTTTCGAACTGATTTCTAGTGTAGATATCTTTCCCTCAGTCATTCTGGGTATGCTTGACTGAGGTTGTGTGCTAGCTTGCCGGGATTTACAACACAGTCCTCCAGCGAACCCAGCATTGACGTTGGCTGCTCTCTCGCTGCGATTGGCCGAGAAGCTGGAACCCTTGCCCCGGCCCGCAACGTGAATATGGTTTGTGTGAGTGTGTTTAGTCTGCTACGTTAAGGTTCGCTCCCAAATTTCATTATAGCCAACCGCTTCTCCAAGTTTCATATATCCAACGTCCTCCATCCGCCTATCATTCCCTCTTATCACAAAAAAAAAGAAACATTGGGAAAAATCTACTGTTCCTTCGTTTGGCACTTCCCTTTAAGTTTTGACAATTGCTTCAGGTTTTTTTTGGAACGCTCGCTTTCGCTAGACTATTAGCAAGCGATACTCTCAAGTAGTCGTCGGTGCTGTGGAAACTTGCAGATGCGAAAGGGTTTTGTGATCAACAAGTGAGGATCCCACCAATTGTACTACTAGTGAAATCATACTACATTGCCTTGCCTGTAACTGCTATCGTGGCGTGGCTCCTCCTCGTGTTCAAGCATCACCAACAAGTGAAGCTCAAGGCAGAGTAGGGAGTACTGAGTGCCCATGATAGCATGAGATGTAGTGCAGTAGGTACCCAAGGGTGACAATTTTGTCTACCACCTTGAGCCATCCTGGGTCAAACTTTTACTCCATGATCGCATCCACCCACTCGCGCTCACCATCCTCTCGCCTCCACGCCAACTGAATACGGTCATGTCCCGGCCGAGGCAGGTGACCAAATCTATTCTACAAGGTCTGCCACTGCCTACTACAAAGCGGCGGAGTCAGTTATTCACTGGCAGAGAGTAGACTGGGAAAGAGACAATGATGCCGGACGTCCCAAACACGACCCCCATTCCAGACACGGCACATCGCGAACGCTCGTGAGCACCCATGTCCGCGAGATTCCGGATGATCCGTACGTAGGGTAGTGTATAGTAAACTAAGGTCTGAGTAATATAAATCAATAAAATACCAAAACTATAATGTCGATCAGTACTACGCAGTGTCGTCACAGGGAAAAAGACCATGATCCTCACAAGGCAAGGGAGAAGCTCTTGTCGTGTGCGCCATCCCTGCAAAAAGCAACTTGCGTCATACGGGGCTGTGGCTAAAAACAACTAGTACCTACACCTGCCACAATATTCGAGTCGACATGGCCACTACCGACTGCCAGCGTTCGCGAGGCCAGACATACGCATATGGCTAGTACCATACTGGACAGCCGAACCTTGACCCCACGTTCAGGTACTGGGTATCGGGATATGAGATTGCGCCAGGTTATTAATTTACTAGCCAGAAAGCAACCTGCCGTAGTGAAGGGTCGGGTACTTGGCCGCTGGAATACGCGAAGGCGTCCGTGCGCTCAGCGGCCCCGACCATATATTTCTCCTCTCTTCAGATTTTTTTCTAGTCTTCTGTGGTCCGATTTTTACTTATAGTCCCTGCACCTGCCGCAACCCTGTCGCTCTTTTCTTTCAACATGTCCAACCAGGAGCTGATCTATGTGGCTTCGGCCGACTCACATCCAAAATCCGGGGGCACAGGCTACGGGTCGACGCTCGAACACGAGCACTCCAACGACGATAAGCCGCCCTTCGTCTTGACTCTCGCCTAAGTCAAGCTGCTGGGTATCGCTGGCGTCAGTCTGCATTTAGTTTATCCCTGTCCTTGCTGATGCCTGCATCGTTCTCTGTGCTAATAGGTTGGTTTCTTCCTGGACGGTGTGTCCTGTCGCCCTCTTCTTTGCAGCCAGACGCTGACTTGCTACTCACTTTAGCTTATGATCTCTTTATCATCAACGTAAGCTCCAGTGGTTTTTCATAATTGACTAAGACGTCATCATTATGGTTCAGCCCGTGGCCACGATGCTGCAGTACCGTCTATATGGTGGTCACAAGCTCCCGTCCGGCCTCGAAGGCTTCCTGAAAGCCTCGGCCAACATTGGCAGCGTCATTGGCCAGTTTGGCTTTGGTGAGCGATCGCGCTCCAAGCGCTCTTGACGTATATGTTTGTTTACGGGTTTTCGCAGGCTACATGGGGGACCACTTCGGTCGCAAAGCGATTTGTACGTTCATTCCACCCATTGCGCTGTCTCGTTATTGAGGCGACCTTGTCAGACGGAAAAGAGCTCATGCTCATTATCTTCGCCACTGTCATGTGCATCTCTGATCCGACGGGTAATGTTTTCCGTATTCCGATGCTCGTGGTCTTGGTATATGCGGTTCTCATTCACGCCGCACAGGCTCTCTCTCGTCCAACTCCGCCCTCATTTACCTTGCCGCATTCCGCATTGTGCTGGGAGTGGGCGTCGGGGGCGATTACCCAATGTCCGCCTCCGTCACATCCGACCGCGCAAGCCTGAGGAAGCGGGGCCCCATGTTAGCATACGTCTTCGCAAACCAGGGATGGGGGAGCCTCTTCGGCAGCCTCGCGACCCTCATCGTGCTCGCGTGCTACAAGCACGTCATGAACGACAAGGGCGAGACGAGCAAAGTCGATGGTGGTACGTCTGACCACCCGTTGAGCTGTCGGAAGGGCGACCTGACCCGGATCGCACGCCCTAAACACAGTTTGGCGCATCGTCGTTGGCCTGTCGTTGGTGCCTGCCTTCGGGACCCTCTACCAGCGACTCACCCTGCCCGAGTCGACGCGCTACCTCAATTCCAAGAAGGTACCCGCTAACGAGGTTATGGATTTGAAGAATGGATCGCAGGAGGAAGCTTTGAGCGAGAAAATGGGGCCCAGCATAGCAAGTGATGTCCCGAAATCCCATGAAGACACCCAGGGAGTCAAAGGGAAGGCGCACTTCAAAGGTTCGTCGTAACAGCACTGTGCCTCTCGTTTTACCAAGGGGACTCGCAGAGTTCCTTCTCTACTTTTCGGAGTGGCACCATGCTAAGCTTCTGATCGGCACCTGCTCATGTTGGTTCTTGCTGGACATTGCGTACGTTGCTGCCGCGCAAAGCTCCCCGGCTCGACTCATGTTTCATATGTAGGTTCTACGGCATCAACCTCAACCAAAACTTCGTGTTACAGCAGATCGGCATTGGTGGGTCGTCCGGGACTCCCTGGGAGCGCCTGTGGAAAATCGCCATTGGCGGCATCATCATCGCCACCCTCGGCTTCGTTCCAGGTGTGTGCAAAGGTCCTGATCTCATTCCTGAGATTCGTTCGACTTTCTGCCAGGGTACTACGTGACCGTCCTCACAATAGAGAAACTAGGACGGAAATTGATCCAGATCCAAGGATTCCTGATGGCTGCGTTGTTCTGTGGGTGTCTATGTCTTACCCAAGCTCTCGCTGTCTTATGGCGTGGCTGTGCTGCAGTGGGCATCCTGGCTGGCAGGTTTCACTCGCTGAGTCCCGTATCGTTCGTCGTCTGCTTCGCTTTCCTGCAAGTATGTCTGTATGCTACGTGCCGCATTACACAGCTCACTAACCGCGCGCCCAAGTTCTTCTTCAACTTTGGAGCCAACACGTGGGTGCCCATCGGTCTCGCAATTGCTGACTAGTCGCTGAACAGCCTTCCTCCAGAACAACCTTCGTATGTGCCGCTGTGCCGTTGCAGCGCATCCCCTGATCCCGACCCCTCCAGTGTTACCCCGCCGAACTCTTCCCGACTCGCTACCGTGCAACCGCGCACGGCATCTCCGCCGCTTGCGGCAAAGGCGGCGCCATCATCTCCTCGCTCGCCTTCAACTCGCTCTCGAACAGAATCGGCACGCCGAACGTACTCTGGAGTACGTCGTCCCAGTCCTTCTGCCACACCCCCGTCCCGCCCTGACGCGCCCCCCCGCATTTTAGTCTTCATGGTGCTATGCCTCCTCGGCGCCGGTACGCATTACCCGCCACCGCTTTCTTCAGTACTGCAGTGCTGATTTTATGGGTCTGGGTGTCCCCGCAGCGTGTACGCTGCTCCTGCCTGAGGTCCGCGGGCGGGACCCTGACGCCATATTCGAGGCCGAGCTACGCGAGCGCAGCGTCCCCTAACGTACGACATGCAGGGCCTGTGCGCCGCGGGAAGCGGAGTGCGTGCGATGAGGGCCCAGGGTGTATGTATGCGCGAAGCGCTGCTGCTGGTGTGTGCATATGGCACGTGCGTGTAGAGTACTTCTGTCAGATGCACTGCCCTTGTTTCTCCGTGTTGTATGGTGCGCGGTTCGACCGCAGATCCTGCCTTGCGTTCGTTTGGCCAGCGGATAGGGTGTGATTGGAGACCCTGCGCTCTCATATAAACGCTACTGTATCCTGTATCATGCAGCCCTTCATATCTCCATTTTGTCTCGAAAACCGTGACTGGCGCGACGACCCGGGAATTCCGCCAGAACCTGTGACATGTCGCATTGGCTAGCTATATTCAGTTTGGCTCAAGTCGCCAAAAGCAGATGGAGGCAGAAGCCAGCCAGGCATCATATTACGGGGACGTTTTGGTACTCGCAAGTCACGCACGCTGGCGACCGCACGTTTCACACAGTACCAGTGTGGACGCCCGCTCCAGAACTAAAACTAGTGCCCATATGTCGCCTTGAGTCTCTCCTTGACGTACTCGCCCGCGGTCACGACTTCGTACCGCGGCGGCCTGTCGGCGCTCACACAGCTGGGGATAGGCTGTCGGCGCGCACGATCAGCCGGGTGTGTGCGGCAGGATAAGACAGGAGCGTCTACAGACCTCGAGCCGCACGTCGTAGTCTGTCCCGAAGAAAAGCGGGATCGAGTAGCGCCGCACGCCGCTGCGGTTGATCGCACGGTGCACCGTCGACCGGAACACGTCGTCTGCCAGCGCTCAGCGCACCGTGCGGGGCAGAAGAGAGAGGGGGGAGGGGGGCAGCTTACTGGTCCAGCGGGCGAACTGGTCGCCAAGGCTTATTGTGTACGTGCGTGCGCAAGAGTGAGTACGGGAAAGGGGAAAGAAAGACAGAAAAGAGGCGCGTACTTGATGACGAGTGTGCCAGGGAGCGGGGGCGCACTTACCCACTGCTTCTCCGCGTTGAGAACCTGCAGTGCCTGGATACCGGGCTCCTGCCACAGGATTGTAAAGCACTATACATGGGTCAGCACGGTGTCTCCGCAAGGAAGGGTCGGGGTCTGGGGCGGGTCACCTCGAAGCTGCGGTGGTGGTCAGTTGCAGACGAGGCACAGCGCAACGCAGCACAGCGACTCACTCGGTATGCGCGCCGATGCCGAGGATGCGCGCGTCCTCGGGACCCGTCTGCGGCGGGTAGTGCAGCACGCGCATGATCGCCGCCGAGTGCCTCGTCTGTGCGCGTCAGCGTCAGCGCTCACGAAGCGCGGCAGCAGCGCGCGGCGCACCTTGTCGGCGAAGAAGTCCGCGGGCTGCTCGAGCGCCAGCGCGAACAGCGGGAATAGGGCCCGGCCTAGCGTGACGGCCGCGTGGCTGCCGGGCCCGCGTGAGCGGAGGCAGGTGATGGGGAAGGGGCGGGCGTACTAGTAGCGCAGGACGCCGGTGCGGAAAGACGGGGGCTCGTCTGGCCAGACGTTCGCGCCGGCCATGACATCGTCGTGCGCGCGCGTAGGATCGTGCGCCGCCGCCGCGGGGTCGAGCGGCTCCCAGCCGAACTCGAAACCTTCGTGCATGTCGCCGCGGTTCGCGGGGTCGTTGTTGCTGCTCAGCACAGCGGTGTAGCCCTTGAAGTTTGGCGTCTTCTTGATGTCGAGCTGTGGGGGGGACTCGCGTTCAGTGCTGGAAAGGGACGCGAGGGCTAACGAGGGTGAGGATGGGACGTGCCTGTCGCTTCGTCTCGAGCGGCAGGGCGAAGTACGCCTGCATGGACGCGAGGGCGTCTGCTATCGTGGCGTCGGGGATGCCGTGGTTCTTCACTGCGCGGCAGCGTTAGCCATCGCACTGCGAGCGCGGGCACAAGGCGAGCGCACCGTAGAAGAAGCCGACGTTGACACAGGCATCTCTGATCTGCTCGACCAGCTCTGCTCGTGCCGCAGTGTCAGGGCTGGAGATGCTCGACAGATCTCTGCAAAATCGCAACGAGTTAAGCTCCTAACTGGCACTCGAGAATAGGTCCGCGCCCTTAAGCACGCACATGATGGGAATATGGGAAAACGCAGAGTCAGCGCTTTCGGCCGTGTTTACCAAAGTCATATTTCGAGATCTTTTGATTTCAGGGGAACAGAACGTCTGTGGTCAGCCAGAGGCTTTAACTTGGAGGTCTATCACTAAGTAGCCCTGCCAGTGGTTCACTGCAGTGGACATCGACCTGATAACGGATAGCTTGTTTATATATTACATAATCTATACCTATACATATCCCGCTTTGGCAACGAATCGACAGTTGCTGATATGCGAAAGATGCAGTTGTCTCTGCCGAGTACTTGACACGAAGTATTCTTTCTTGCCGAGCTCTGTCAGCTAATGGGGTAACATTCGCGCCGACTAAGCCCTGTTTGATGGACGACTGTGTTCATGGCGCATGTTCATTCCTGAGAAACGTCAAAGTATGAATGGATGACCCACGGTAAATGCTATTCTAACACAGGACAATCTTGCACATTTTTGGCAACTATGGGTTGCATTCAGGTATTAGGGAAGTGTATTCTGTGCACGATCACATGGCCATGATAGAGTGTCCTACCAGAAAATCTTAC